>BSBK01006679.1:0-200000 GCA_027943335.1 Chamaecyparis obtusa | reverse complement strand
GAGGAAGAGCGGAAAGTCACTTGCATAATAGCAGATATCTGGACGTGTTTTGGCCAACAAACTGTGGCCAAACGCCATCATATTTCTCTGGCGGCTCTCCAAACCTCGCTGGTTCCCACCCTCGCCAACCGCTACTTCGGCTCCAAGCTTGTCTCCCTTGGCCTTCTT
This sequence comes from Chamaecyparis obtusa, assembly GCA_027943335.1. Classification (NCBI taxonomy): domain Eukaryota; kingdom Viridiplantae; phylum Streptophyta; class Pinopsida; order Cupressales; family Cupressaceae; genus Chamaecyparis; species Chamaecyparis obtusa. The sequence goes on along the minus strand of BSBK01006679.1, from coordinate 199,832 downwards.
CCTTCCGATGGTAAAAGAAATTATCTACATTTTTCTTTAATTTGATAATACATCTTCCAATTTGGTCTAAGACGATCTGTAACTGTTCTGCAAGGTATTCCAAAGGAGGACAAAATACAACAATATCTTCCCTCTATGCCGCCACTGCACTCTGCTCATCTGCCATGGCTGTACGGAGGGGAATACTTATTTCAGCACGGATTCGCATGGGAAAAGAAGTGGCTAAGATCGAATGGATCCTGTTCCACACTTTCTACGAGCTCGAAGCTGGTGTAGCTGATGATTTGTCCAAAGAAATGGGTGTCTATCCCATTGGTCCCTTGATTTCTCCTGAGTTTCTGGACGGCGAAAGAAATACATCGACCATGGCAACCCCAAGCTTTTGGGAAAATGACATGGAATGTTTGGAGTGGTTAGAAAAACAGTGTGAGCAATCTGTGATCTATGTGTCTTTTGGGAGTCATGCGCTCTTGGATAGCCGGCAAGTGGAAGAGCTTGCTTTGGGGTTGGAGGCAACCCAGAGACCATTTCTGTGGGTTGTGCCCTCCGATGTAATGGATGGGAGCAGTGCCGTTCTGCCTCCGGGGTTCTTGGAAAGGGTGGGAGACAGAGGGCGCATAGTTTCTTGGGCTCCACAATTACAGGTGTTGTCGCATCCTTCCATAGCTTGCTTTGTGACACACTGTGGATGGAACTCTGTACAGGAGAGCATCACCATGGGAGTTCCGATGCTCTATTGGCCTCATTTCGCTGATCAATTCATTAACAGCACATATGTTGTACATGTCTGGAAGGTGGGATTGCTTTTGAAAGCCAATAATGATGGGTTAATGGAGAAAGAGGAGTTCAGGAAAGCTTTTGAGACATTAGCAGCTACAGAAGAAGGCAATGCAATCAGAGATGAAATGAAAAAATGGAATAGCATAGCAAAAAGTACGGTGAAAGAAGGGGGGTCGTCTTCCACCAACTATAAATTATTTGTGGAGGCCATGATGAAATAATAAAATCAGGAAGTTGTCAAAAGTCTGCTGCAGTTGTTTTTACAGCTATTTGGGTTTTTCTGCTGTGATCTGTACTGGTACTTTATTCAATTTTTTGACAAAAAGGTTGTCGAAGGTCATGATGAAATAGATGAATCACAACATTATACATCATGTTTTTCATGGAATTCTATCAGGTCAAACAGGTCACTAGTTTGAAAAATGAGTGGATATAAAATATTTATTTTTTACATAATCTTTTGTTTGATGATTATATGTACGAGGGAAATGGAAGAGCTTGCTCTGAGTTTGGAGGCTACCCAAAGACCATTTCTGTGGCTTGTGCGCTCCGATGGAATGAATGGGGTCTGTTCCACTCTGCCTGCAGGGTTGATGGATCGGGGTTCAAAGCTATTTGTGGATGCCAGGAAGAAATAAGGCAAACACTTTGGCCTCTCTAGATAAGGAGATTCTATTTGGGTGCTCGCTTTCTATTATTAGTTATTAGTTTTTTTTTATCAAACTTTTTGGAAATTATATTTGTCAAGGAAGACAAAATGATTACTCTATAAAGAGCGAGTGTGATATAAATGTATCTTCTACTCAAAGATTGTTAATAATATAATTTTGCAATATATATTTTAGATTATAATTAAACAATTTTAGAAATTGTGTGTTAAGTAAGTTTAATTATTAATAACTTTGTGAGAAAGATGTAATGTATAAGTAAATGTAGTGATATTTAATAAGAGGAGATTAAAGGACCACCATAGTCATATAGATAAGAATTGTCTTTTTTTTATATCTTTGTCTTTCTAGTTTATATGTGGAGAATATTTTGTTGGACAAGTGTTTTGTTCTAAGATTATGGATTTTTGTCTCTCTATATTTAAGATTGATGTTGATGGATGCTATTGTTCAAAAAAATCAAGGAGTGTTTGTATTGAAAAGTGGCACTACAAGAAGGAAGGAGTGATTTTCATAGGCATTGACTCAATTATAATATTAGCACTTCAATAAATTTTTAACCAGCTCTTCCACTTAAAATAATCAAAAAATTTAAAATGTCATGTTTAATTTGCATACCCTAATCAGTTGAACTTGCTAACTTCAACGATGTTAAAGATGAGGAAAACATATATACTATCTATAAAGTACCGATAATAATAATTGACAATCAAATGATCTTTGTTCTGTATATAACCAATAGAATTATTTGTAAGGCCCCACTATTTAGTAAAATACAATATTTATATATTTTGAGACATTTAACTACATAGGAAATTGTCGTGTACTTCCCATTCCACTAAAAGATTGGTGACCTACTAAAATAATAAGGTAGTCAAAAGAATAAGTATTACTTATTATATATTATTAAGCATTAAGACTAAAACTCTAGGGGTTGTAAGATGGATTTAGGGCTCTTTCTTTCTTACCTCAAGTGTTACTTGGGTTGTGCATAATTGGTTTTTTTTTTTCTTTCTATCTTTCTTTTTTCTTGGTAGTCTTATGTTGGGCTCAATTCTCTATATTTATCTTGTTTTTTAAAAAATAAAAAAAAAAAATTGAATATCTATAGGTGCGTTTAAAATAGTCAAATCAACTTTCTCTTCATCTAGTTTGAATCTCCTACAAAAATTAAATCAAATAGTAGTTCCTTACTTTTCAATTCAATAAATATGAATCATTTACTGTTTGTTGAAAGTGACATTTTTTATACATATAATTTACTATGTGTGTCTACACACACACACACACATATATACATACATACATATGTACATGTGTGTGTGCGTGTGTGATGTGTATATATATATATATATATATATATATATATATATATATATATATATATATATATATATATATATATATATATATATGTTCAAATGTGTATTTGTTTATATATTTATATTTAAATATAAGAATATGAATAATTATATATTAAAACATTAAAAAAATAGGTATTAGAAAAAATGAAGAATAAGAGAATAAATAATCAACAATAAGAGAGAATGGGGAGAGTAAAAAAATAATAGCCTTATTGTGAGTGATTACAAGAAAATTAGATGTTCATTTTTCCTCTTCTTTAATTAACTTTACCAATGATTTAAAATATTGAAAAAATACTTGTATAATCATATTTATAAACTCCAAACAAATATTTATTAAATTTTTAAAACAATACTTACAATAAAAACTAATTTTCACTCACAAAAATCTAATTAAAAATTTATAATAATTTTCCATGCATTTAAAAATAATTACCTTGCAATTCCAAACTCTAAAATTAGCTCACTCAAAAAGAAATATGAAAACAATTAAAAACCTCTATAGCATAGGATTCCGCCTATTTATAAAAAAAAATACTTACAATAACAACTAATTTTTATTCACGAAAATCTAATTAAAAATTTACAATAATTTTCCATGCATTTAAAAATAATTACCTTACAATTCCAAAGTATAAAATTAGCTCACTCAAAAAGAAATATGAAAACAATTAAAAACCTCTATAGTATAGGATTCCGCCTATTTATAATCTCTATAATAAAAAAAAATTTAATCATTTATTCCCTGTCCAAAATATCTTTGCTCACCTCATATGAATCCAATTATGTTTTTTTGACAAGGTATCTTTCCACCTCTACCATATCTTTTTATTACTAGCAATCACACCTTGGTGTGCAATGGGTACGCCGAAGATATATTGAAGAGATCAATTACAAAATAATATATAAAGAGGAGAGGGGTAGATAGAGAACAATAACATTACTCTTTGTAAATAACTCTATCTACCTCTATCCAACTCTTTCCATAACTCTATCTATCTCTCTATAACTCTATTTACCTCTCTCTAGCTCTCTATATCCATCTAGCTCTAGCTACATCTCTCTATATTTTTCTACCCATATCTCTCTAGCTCTATCTACTTCTCTCTATCTCTTTATATCACTCTCTATCCATCTCCATCTCTCTATATCTCTATCAATTTAGGTCATTCCCTCTGTCCTCTCTCATTCACTCCATCCCTCATACTCTATTTCTCTCTCTAACTCTCCTATCTCTCCTCTCTCCATATATCTTTGTCTACATCACTCCCTCCCTCTCTCATTCACTCCATCTCTACTACTTTGTATATGTATCTCTATTTCTCTCTATATCTCCCTTGCACTCCTCTCTATATTTCCTTCTATCCCATACCTTTGTCTAATTCTATCTCCGTATAAATTTCTTATCATTTATTTCAGAGATATTGATATGATCCAATGGAAACACTAATATCAAACTTCATTACTACCAACTTAGTATTGATTTTTTAAATATAAATTTGGATCATTTGACTACAAATATAATTTTTTATGTCTGTCTTTGTAACCTAAAAATTTTTAGCTATAATTATGATGCAGGAGCATCCTGGGTGTAAGAGCAATCTTGCATCACCCAAAAGTATTTCTGTTTTCTTTTCAATAAGGGCTATCTTGTGCAGAGCTGCTATTTATGGAAACTTACTATTTTTAGTAAGCTGGTCATATGATCTCAGAATGTTCTTATTTCATAGTTGGAGGTTCATCTCAGTCATTTCAGCCTACTAGTTGAGTTTCATTGCCACATCATCAGTATTGGTGAAGTTATTGAGGTTTTTGGGTATGAAATCTTTCAGGTCAATTTTGAAGGCCTTAGAGGCTCTAGATCACGATCGAGCCCTGACTAACTGACACTTGAGCTTGTTAGGCACTGTAGGTCTCGTCATGGTATTTCTGAAAAGTGGTTATAATAAAAAAAAATGGAGCTACGGTTAGAAAGTTATGGCCTTCAGACGTTGGGCTACCTAAAAGCATACTTTATATTTCTTTTGAGCCGACCCTATTGTAATAATTGTGAAAATAAAATAATTCTTTGTATTGTCGGCCTAAAGGGCTAAATTTTTGGAACCTTCTCGGGTGGTGGAAATTGCCTATATAAGAAAGGTTTGTAATATTGTCTTAGGCAGTTCGGGATAGTTCTGGGTAGTAGATCTGGGTATTGATTCTAGGCTTTTTCCTACAAAATATTGTAAGCGAATGCCCATGTGGCTTTGCATATTGTAATTCTAAAATTTTGTAATTCCACGTTTGTGGAGATAATAAGAAGCCAATTTTCTGTTCTTGCATATTGTTGTTGTTTCTATGTTTCTGTTATGTGTTTGTGGTATTAAGGGGAGCACCCTTCATCATGTGGTATCAGAGCAAGAGTTCTTGAGTGTGTAAATAGATCGCCGATTGTGAGGTAGTTTGCACTAGGACCGTGGGTTAGGGTTTCTATGTAAATAGATCACCGACTGTGAGGCAGTTTGCACTAGGACCGTGGTTAGGGTTTCAGTGCACATCACAAAAATGACTCCACGAAGGGAACGTGGTGGAAGAGCTGGTGTTGTAACACCTGAGGTTAGAGTGCTCCAGAGACAAGTGCAAGCATTGCAAGAAGAGATTCGCAGAGGAATGAATCTTAATGTCAGAGAAGAAAGCGAGGATGAAGCCGAAGAAGAAGATCAAGAAGGAGAAGTCAAAGTTGTGAACCAGGAGGAAGAAAGACTTTTCCAAGCTATCTCAAAGATCGGGAAGAGACCTAAGATTGAGGTCCTGATATTTTCTAGAAATCTTAACCTAGAAGAGTTGATCAATTGGATCAATGAATGTGAAGAATATTTTGAGTATGAAGATATTGAGGATCTTTATAGGGTCAAGTTTGTGAAGGCCAGACTGAAGGGTCATGCGAAGATCTGGTGGCAAGAGATTCCGTTGGAGAGAAATCGAAGAGGAAAGGATAAAATCACAAGATGGGGGCAAATGGTGGATAAATTGAAACGATAGTTCATCCCTATTGATTATGAACTTGACCTACTGAGAAAAATGCAAAGTTTGAAGCAAGCAGGAAGATCTATTCAGGAGTATACGAAGGAGTTCTATCGAATCGTCATAAGAACAAGCCATGTAGAAGCTGATAAGGAGAAAGTTGCCCATTACCTTAATGGGTTGAGGCCAAGCATTCAGGAGGAGCTGAATTTGGTTCGAATGAACAATATTGAAAAGGCATACCAGTTTTCCCTAAAAGTAGAGGAAAAGCTAAACAAGAAGTTTGAGAGTAGACAAAGTGGAAGAGGTCGTGATGGAAGATTTGGTGGACGGTCTTATGGAGATCAAAATGAAAATCCAAAAAAAAAAGTTGAGGCAAGTAACAATCAAAATCAGAGAGGAGATAATTTCAATCATTTCCAAAATCAGAATAATAGAGATCAGAGAAGAAGAGGAAGAGGACAAGGATCTAGAAGAGGAGGCTTCCATGGAACATGTTTTCACTATGGGGAAGAAGGTCATAGGGCATTTGAATGTCCTCAGTGCCAAGGAAGGATAGATAGGAGGAATGAAGGAAAGACTAGATTTGCATATATAGATGAAGATGCTAGATCATCACATTCTAAAGATGCTGAAAGAGGAGAAACACTGATTAACAGAAGAGTCCTATTGGGTGGTCAAAATGAACCTGAGCAAAGAAGGAGCTTGTTTCGCACCAGGTGCAAGTGTGAGGGTAAGTGTTGTGATGTGATTATTGATAGTGGCAGTACTGATAATTTGGTGTCAGAAGAGATGGTGACAAAGTTGAAGCTCAAAAGGTAGAAACATCCACATCTATATTGGGTTGCTTGGGTGCAGGATGACCACAAGGTCATGGTCAGTGAATAGTGCCTAGTAAAGTTCAAGATCGGCGAGTACCAAGATGAGGTACTATGTGATATCATATCTATGGATGCATGTCATATGTTGTTGGGTAGGCCATGGCAATTTGACAGATGTGCTGTACATGATGGTTATGCAAATACCTATTCCTTGACAAAGGATGAAGTGCGACATAAGATAAAACCATTGAAGGAGACCGAAGAAAATGTATGTGGTAGTGCAAGAATAACTTTTGTTGATAGAAGAAATTTCTCAGATGGTATGAGGCATGAGCATATATGTTTTACCTTAATTCCAAAGGTTGGGAAAGAGGAAGTAGAAGATGTACCTGTAGAAGTTACAGAATTATTGAATGAGTTTCAAGATATTGTATCCGATAATGTGCCTGATGGATTACCACCAGTAGGAAAGATCAGTCATCAGATGGACTTGATTCCAGGAGCCAGTTTACCATATAAGGCAGCACACAGAATGACACTAGTAGAAAGTGAAGAGTTGAAGACAGATTTGAAGTTTAGTTCATCACATCATCCACAGATTGTATATGGAAGTAGTCCTAGAAATGCACCTGAGTTGAGAAAGATAGATAAAGGAGAAATAAGTAGTGCTGAAGCTGAGGATTTTGCAGAATACTTGAAGAACATCCATGAGGAAGTAAGGAACCACATTACCAAAATAAATGCACAGTACAAGGCTAAGGTAGACTAGAAAATGAGGCATAAGAAATTTTAGGTTGAAGATGAGATCACAACGGTACAGTGGAGTATTCCAGCAAGTAGTTCAGATACCAAAGAGATTAAAGACATACTAGACAGTCGTGTTGGTAGAAGCACAAGGAACAGGACATATGAAGAGTATTTGGTCAAATGGAAAAGATGACCTATTGAAGATTCATCATGGCTAACGAAGGAGGAGGTTAACCATCTTGGTTTTCCTTTGCACACCTGAGTTGTGATAGAGTCACTTCTTGAATTACCCCGGGTGTCTGATGTAGGAGCATCCCGGGTGTAAGAGCAATCTTGCATCACCCAAAAATATTTTTGTTTGCTTTTCAATAAGCTGCTATTTATGGAAACTTACTATTTTTAGTAAGTTGGTCATATGATCTCGGAATGTTCTGATTTCACAGTTGGAGGTTCATCTCAGTCATTTCAGCCTACCAGTTGAGTTTCATTGCCACATCAATAGTATTGGTGATTATTAAGGTTTTTGGGTATGAAATCTTTCAGGTTAATTTTGAAGGCCTTAGAGGCTCCGGATCGCTATCGACCCCTAGCTGACTGACGCTTACGCGTGTTAGGCACTGTAGATCTCATCATGGTGTTTCTAAAAAGTGGTTATAATAGAAAAACGGAGCTACGGTTAGAAAGTTATGGCCTCCAAAAGTTGGGCTACCTAAAAGCATATTTTATATTTCTTTTGAGCCAACCCTATTGTAATAATTGTGAAAATAAAATAATTCTTTGTATTGTCGGCCTAAAGGGCTAAATTTCTGGAACCTTCTCGGGCAGTGAAAATTGTCTATATAAGAAAGGTCTGTAATATTGTTTTAGGCAGTTCGGGACAGTTCTGGGTAGTAGATCTGGGTATTGATTCGAGGCTTTATCCTACAGAATATTGTAAGGGAATGCCCATGTGGCTTTGCATATTGTAAATTTGAAAGTTTGTAATTCCACATTTGTGGAGATAATAAGAAGCCAATTTTCTGTTCTTGCATATTGTTGTTGTTTCTCTGTTTCTGTTATGTGTTTGTGGTATTAAGGGGAGCACCCTTCATCAAATTACTTAATTTGAATTAAAAATTATTTAACTAAAACATTTGCAATAATTGTTGAATTGTTTATTAATAAGAAAAGATAGATCTTAATATTTTGTTAAATTGTGGGAAAGGAATGTGCATGTGACATGGCAGATGCATTGAGGTTGGTGCCCTTGTCAGGTCATATGCAAGTCAACATCAGAATTCTTGCAGTGATATTAAGTTATAACATATGATATTATAACATATGTTGACATGTCATGGATTCGACCAAATCATCATTACATTTTTTGATAGTTTTATAGCCCATTGTTCACCGACCCAAGTCTTAAAAACATTATAAAATAGATAAAGGATAAAGAAAGGGAAGTTAAAATGAGTCAGTTAAAAGTTAAATTATGGTACTAGTGTTAAATAAAACTGCCTTGGAAGCTTTATATTCTTTCCCTTCTCCTCTCCATTTTACTGTAGCTTTATCAGTTTCTTCTTTGAATGCCTTTGGTGGAAGTTCTGGTACTAAATAGTTTTCTTGTTGGAGGGTTTCAATACTATAAACTAAAACTTCAAATTTAAGTAAGGGAGGTCATTGCTCAGATCCCTAAATCTAATCCTACTGAGGGGATGTCAACCATGCCAAGAATGGACAGTAAGCTTGCCATCTGCATAACACTCATAAATATCATTCATTTCGAGCTACCATTCTTCCTACATTACGATGTAGCATTTGGATCTACAACTATTAGCATTGAATTTTTAATTTGCTAGAATTACATTATTTTACTAAGCATCTGATTATATCTAGATTTCTCAAACCTCACTATGGTCCGTACACAAAATACAAATAGATATCAAGATGCATTTTACTTTAGATTTTGTTATAGGTTTTTCTTATTCTTCTTTCATGTCATAACCCAAAAACCCCATATAATTTTTTATCATTAGACAGGCCACTTAATGTCTTCGTACCACAACCAACACAGTTCAACAAGTGACGAAGTGACCTTAAATGATTAAGATTCTCACAATTTGAACTCTAAATTCATAAAATAACCATTCTATCAATCACTACTTGCACAAAACTAAACATAGAATTTAAAATGGACACGGCTAAGCTCCCTATAAAATGCACTATTGACCAAATTTCAAAAATCAGCATCTGTTCTTCATGAACTGCATATTTTGTGATTGAAAACCACAAAAAAAATACAAAAAAGTCATTGTGTTTTTGCAAATCGAAAAAAAAAGTTTGACATTTTTTTTTATCTTTGACCCAATTGATAATGGCTTCAAAACCTCTAAAGCATTCAACTCAGGATAAAGTTACAAATTATAAATACAAAAATTGACCAAGCAAAATAGCTACACTTGCACCATTCCATTAACACAAATTGACCAAAGTAGCAAACTAATGCCACTTCAGCATTCTGCAATACTGATTGAGCTCATGGATGATTACTCCAGCTCTATTGACCATTTACAAAGCTTAAGTTTCAAATGCATGTACAAATGTCGCCCCATGTGGTTTGGCTAAAACAACTTTGAACAACTGTAATTAATACACCAAAAGATTTAATCATCAGCACTTGGAATCTAACCCTTCATTATGCGGGTTGTGCTTTCAAGATTGAAGTGTAAAACAGATGGATTTAGTTTCTTTCCTTGCTTCCGCCTTTTTTTTCTACCCCTTACTAATGCATCTATGTCATTATCAATAACAAAAATATCTGAATCCCTACCAGATCTGGACTCCAGATTGGGCCTTCTACTATGAATGTCAATATATTAGCATCTTGAATGCACATGCATGCTACTTTGAACTTGAACATCACGCTGGAAGAAGACCATGTCAATAACATTTGCAGGCAAGAGCTCCTTGCATTTCAGCACTTTATCAATAAACTCTGATTCGGGATCACAGGATATGGTTCTGAACGAGACTTATTTAAGCACTTTATCAATAAACTCATGTGAAAACCCTAAATTGTTGTGTACACTATCAAATGGAATCTTAATAGCTCTACCTCAACTGTCGATAGCAGCATGCCTACGCAAGGGGGTTTTCTTGGAGTCATGTGTGCCCGCGTCTTTCTTCAATGGCAGTCTATCTAGCTGCACTGCCCACTCTACCACGCGTAACGACAATACATGACGACTGTAGTTGAAAATACGTGCTTGCCAAATTGGCCCCCCATGTGAGCAGAAAAATCTAGCTTTTGTCAATTATTTATGATGAATGATGAAATGATTTAAAATTGTCATTCACTGACTATTAGATGGTCTAAAATTACCATCAAATCTTCGACTTTTGAACAATTAACAGTATAAAAACTTATCATAACTATTCGAATGCCAAACAGTTTAATGTTTTTAGTGTGAGCTGTATGCTAATATTTGGAAAGACCATCCGCTCATCTGGAAAAGATGAGTTCCAGTAATTGCAGAGCGAAGATGCCTCATGCCCTTCTCATTCCTCTTCCTTTGCAGGGTCACATAAATCCCATGATGCACCTCGCTTGGAAGCTCATCTCTAATGGATTCCTCATCACCTTCCTCAACACCGACGTCAATCATCAAAGAATTATTAAAGCCAACAAATAAACAGACACGCATCATAACAGCGAAAGGATCTGAATGATTTCTGTTCCTGGAGGGGTGCCGACCGAGGTGGTCAGCGGGGAGAACCAAGACCATGGTGCCTCAATTCTTTTTGAGGATGTTGAAAAGACTCTTGGGCCTTCTGTAATTGACAAAGTTATTCGGGAGATAAATGACAAAGATGAAGACAAAAAAATCACTTGCATGATAGCAGATGTCTGGACGTGCTTTGGCCTGCAGACAGTGGCCGAGCCTCATACATCTCTTGTTTCCACCTTCACCATCCACTACTTCTCTCCCAAGCTCGTCTCCCTTGGCCTTCTTCCTTCCGATGGTAAGATAAATTATGGGATTTTTCATTTAACCTCATAATACATCTTCCAGTTTGGTTTAAGACGATCTGTAACTGTTGTTGTACAAGGTATTCCAAAGGAGGACAAAATAAAACAATATATTCCCTGTATGTCACCGCTGCGATCTGCTCATCTGTCGTGGTTATACGGGGGCGAATACATGTTTCATAATGGGATTCGAATGGGAGAAGAATCGGCTAAGATCGAATGGATCCTGTTCAACACTTTGTACGAGCTAGAACCTGGTGTGGCTGATGATTTGTCCAAAGAAGTGGGTGTGTATCCCATCGGTCGTTTGATTTCTCCTGAGTTTCTGGACGAGGAGAGAAAAATATCGACCATGCCGAACCACTCTTTTGGGAAGATGACATGGTATGTCTGGACTGGTTGGAAAAATAGCAGAAGCAATCTGTGATCTATGTGGCTTTTGGGAGTGTGGCTATTTAGAATAACCGACAAGTGGAAGTGCTTGCTCTGGGTTTGGAGGCTACCCAGAGACCATTTCTGTGGGTTGTGCGCTCCGATGGAATGAATGGGATCAGTACCGCTTTACCTGCGGGGTTCCTAGAAAGGGTTAAAGATAGAGGTTTTATTGTTTCTTGGGCACCGCAGTTAAGGGTGTTGTCGCATCCTTCGATAGCATGTTTTGTGAGCCACTATGGATGGAATTCCACAGTGGAGAGCATCGCCATGGGAGTCCCGATGCTCTGATGTCCTTATTTTGCCGATGAGTTTCTGAATAGCACATACATTGTGCATGTGTGGAAGGTGGGGCTGCATTTGGAAGGCAATGATGAAGGGTTAATGGAGAAAGAGGAGATTAGGAAAGTAATTGAGAGATTAGTAGCTGGGGAAGAAGGCAAGGCAATCAGAGAAGAAATGAAGAAATGGAGTAGTGTGGAGAAGAATGCGGCGAAAGGAGGGTCGTCTTCCACCAACTATAAGCTATTTCTGGATGTCATGAGGAAGTGAGTCCAATCATTTTGGATTCTCAGGATAAGAAGATTGCATTATTGATTGTTTTTTATTATTATATATTTTTTATAATGTATTATGCTTTAGGGAAATTAAATTTGGTTGAGGAAGACAAAATGATTGGTTTATTAAGATTTGCCCAAAATAAATGTAATTCTCCATTTATAGATGAAAATTAATTTTCAATTTAAAAATAATATAAATTTATTATTATTATAAGAATTATTGGTCTTATATTCAATTTTGATGATAAATTTTTTTATATTATAAAGATATTAACACTTTATCAAAAAGAGGTGTAAGGATTATGATTATGCTATTCGACAATTATATTTAAATTAATATATTAAGGAGATATTCTTTATTGTCTATTTATTTTTTTCAAAATATTTTTTGTATTACTAGTTTACTTTTCAATTATATAGTGACCCAATTTTATTCATCTTCACATTTGATTAATAAAGGGTTTTTACAAGATGACTAAGAAAGATTTTGGATGGAAAGTGAGCTCTGTTAGGGTTTAGTGATGCGCTTTTCTATTCTGAGTTTTTCCTCTATCCTTTCAAATCGTAGTTACTCTGGGACTAGCCTTGATATTTAACAGCTTCAAACACCTTTAGCTTACCAGTTGTTCCTAGTGCTGGAGTGGTGACAGATAATTATGTTGCCTCCGAGAAAGAGACCTCGTAAAGTCATACCGAAGGTGTTTCACGAGGTATGCCATCTCTTGATCTTGTTCTTCCTGTTCAGGATTTTGATAATGTATGTGCTTGGCTACAATAATATACTTTAATAAGTTATTTTGTGAGAAGAACCCCTCCTAAAAGTGTTATATACTAAGTTTGCACCCTTTTTTCAAGCTCTCGTAGTCTTGATAACTTAGTTTAACACGAGAATCATCTCAAGGCTATGGGATCTTTGCTAACCGAGATGAGACCTCCAAATTCTAAGCTGGTTCCTCTTGGATAATCACCTTAATTTGCTTCTAGATAGGAAAAGTAAAACTTTTGAGGGAAAGGGATAGAAGGAATGCTTGGAAAGGAAAATGACTAAAAGCAAACTACCTACTAGGTGATGCACCAAAATTAGGGTATGAATTGCAGTATAAAAAAATGGATTCAATGCACAAACTTAGGTCTAGGAGATCACAACTTACTGAATAAGTTTGCATAAGTATTTCATAGGAGGGTCTATAGATAAAAGGAAATTATTTAGGGAAAGAAATAAACTTTCACAAACAATAGCACTTTCATAGTTTAGACAACAATCTATGACCTACAAACAAACATTCATCTCTGCCACTTGGTGTAGGATTGAGACAAGACTATTAGGGGGCTGAAATATACCCACAAAAATATCTAAATCAGATCAAACACAATAACACACAATTACAAAAAGTAAGAGGGATCAAGAACCCTAAGTTATCACTGAGAAGCATGTAAATACTGAATTCACTAAGAGATGCTCCAAACAAGGAAGCATAATGACATGAAGAATTGTCACAAAATACCTCTGCAATATTTGAATAATCAATGGGAGGTTACAGAAAGTAGAAAACCAGAGGACAAAAAAAATGTCACAGATAGCCTTCTAAGAAAAGAGACTTTTCTTCTTTACAAAATGTCAACTCTAAGCTTCAAAAGCTCCAAAAAAACACTAAATACATCTCAACTGCACATAGGCAGGAGTCAAAACTTAACTAGGGTTACAGAATTTTACAATACAATAATCAAACCCTAGCTGTACCAAATCTGATCATAAATATATCTCTACAACATCATGGCCGATCAGATATGTCTTGAGTGCCCATCCCTGTACTACATCAATCCATGGACAAGAAACCTGGACCCAACTACCTCTTCACAAGTCGAGCTGTCATAACTATTAAATCTGGTACTGTCAGAAGAAAAAATCTACTGAAACAGCTACCTAGATCTCTGCATCATCTTTCAAACTGCAACCGCCTCTGAAAACATAAATTCTAAGCTACCTACACCTGCAAACATTCTCCACAGGAACAAACAGAAGAAAACCCATGAAAGAAAATGCAATCGGATGGTGGTCACATGATCGCATGCGATTGGAAGATCCCATGCGGTTATGCGACCACCATTGGATCCTCTTCCTTGTCATCTCACTCAAGATACTCAGCCCCACACGCCAACTATCCCAGCGTGGACCAATAAGAAACTTGCATGTTAGACGGACCCACAACAATGGCTTAAACACTGGAAGATCAGACGGCGGTCGCATGATCACATGGGCTTGGAAGATCCCATGTGATTATGTGACTATCATAGATCTTGGATACGCTGGTGTCTCTGCAGAGCCACTGACCATCGGACCCACCGATAGTCCCATCATCACCCGGCCAGACACTAAAAAAAGGACATGTTACCACCCGAGGACCCACCACCAGAGATAGCAATAAAGCAGATCTAATGGCTATCGCATGATCGCATGGAATTAGAAGATTCTATGTGAACATGCGACCACCGTAGATCTTATTCCACCGGGGGCCTACCTTGCACTTTGGGTCCACTACAGAGTCATCCTACAACGACAAACAGGAAACTGGCATGTCATTACGATGTGGAATGGAGGACCCACCAACTGCTGCTGCGATGCCGATACCATATCAATGGTTGTCGCATAATCACATGGGATCAGAAGATCCCATGCGAACATGCGACCAACCATTGGATCTTATATAAACTGAGAACTAGGCCCACCGAGACAGGTGTCATCCTGTCGCATGATCACATGGGCTCAAAAGATTCCATGCGATCATGCGACAGCCACAAGTGAAAAGGGAAGCCACCTTGGAAAGTATTGCTGGGAAGACTTAGGAAAAATTAAAGTGTTAGGTGCTTAGACTTAGGGAATTATTTACGCACGTGGACCCTTTGAAACTTTAGTGGCCAAAAAGGTAATGAAAGATTAAAACAAGGCCTAGGGCTTTTATGGGCTTTTGGCCATAACAGTTAGATTTATGAAAATTTTGACTGCAGACCAGGGAATTAGAAAATTTATAGAGGCTAGGAGACAAGACTTGAAGCCATGAAACTTTTTTGAGGTGCTTGGCAGCAGAAAAATAGAGACCTTGGGATAGGCTTAGCCAAATTGTTATGGATAGGAAAATTTGGGTAACATTTTGGCAATTTTTGCAGGATGTCAGCCTGCTAGACATGGAAAACTAGTGACCTTTAAGCCATCCATTAGGCATGGGGTCATACAAGAACACAAAACTTTGATAGAGAAACCTGGAATAAAACTGTGCTCGAGCACTTCTAGGAAAATAGGGAACTAAGCTAGAAAGCTGGAAGAAAGCAGGAAAACTAACCTATCCTAAACTAACCAGTTACAGAAACCTAGTCAAACAAAACCATTCACTGGTTGTGAAAAATAGCTACCTTTCCTTATTAGGATATTTTGCATTGGATACATGAGGATAGCTACAAAGATGTGAGGCACATAAAAAATTGTCAAATAATTATCAACTGCCTCTGCAAAAATAGGATCAAGTTTACCCTCCTTTGATTGATCATATGGAGCGACCTCGGTAAACTCCTTCTATGCCAAGTATTTGATGGGGTAGCCTCTTGAAAGTTTGAAGGCAGAACCTTCCTTGATAGCTTCTTTTTTATCTTCATGATTGCCCTCCATTATGGATAGCCATGTCAACTCATCATCTGTGGACAGGGGACTGTCATCCTCCTCTTTTAAACAGGCCAAGAGCTCATCAAAGTTGTCAATATCCTGAAGATCCCCAGGAATGACTAGCTCTTTACAATCAGGCTCCATACACAAGCCTCCTATGATGTGCTCCAAACAATCCTCCCCAAGGTTTTGGTTATCCTCTGCACATTGGGAAGTCTCCTCCTCAAAGATGAGATCAAACTCATGAATCAACATATCCTCAAGATCAATCTCTTCTAGCTGCTGCAGCTTCACAGAGGTGGCTATGATCATATCTTTATCATCCTGCTCAACAAAACTAGGTAGCTTATCAAATAAAAGCATAGCATCCCCTTCTATATCAACCTCCTGTCGATGGTGGACCTTTTGTTCTGATTGACCTTCACCCATAGGTAATGGCTGTATGCACCTTAAAATGGTCACCTAGACTTTGGGCCCCCATTTAGCAATTTTTCAAATCCCTGAATCAATATTTTTAAATATCAACAATATCAATTATATCAATCTCCTTGATCAAATCATAATCAATTCAATATTTCCTAAGGTTTGAGACTTATTTAATTTAAAACAGAAAAAAAATAAAAATCTTATTTAATTAAGAGAACATGCTCCCTTTTAATTAATTAAAAATCTCTTTTAATTAAATAATAAAATCACTTTATCCTAAACTTTTATTTAATTAAAAGGAATTTCCTCCCCTTTTATTTAAATAAAAATCTCCACTTTTCTTCTTATCTTATGTTGCACAAATAAAACATTATTCTTATTTTATAAAAAGAGAAAAGTACTTTTTGTCTTATGTGGGACACAAAAGTCAACTCCTATTTTTCTATTGGAAGATATTTGTGCACAAGGATCAAGCTTCTATTTTTCTCCACCACTGATTAAGTCTTTTTCCTCTTAATCTGAATGGTCCATTCTTTTTCATTTTCTATAAAAGAAGAGCTCTCTTCCTCATTTTCATATCTTAGGTTTTTATGCTAATGTTATGCTGCAAGTTTTCTAGGTCATTTGGAGCTTTTTGAAGACATTCTTGCATTCAAGCTTTGAAGACATTGTTGTTACATTTCATTTAGCTTGTTTTCTTACATCATAGTTGTATGATAATGGCATTTTTAATATAGATTTCTTTTATGCAATAGATTAATCTCACGTAACTTAATAGGAAGATTTGTAACACTTGTATTTTCCTTTCATAGCATAGCTTGCATCTTTCATTCTCATAGATTAGTTTGCATTGCATTGCATCCACATTAATTTCATTAGAGATATTGGAATTGTTGCCCTTGTCTTTGATTTGAAATCTTTCATTGTGTGGTTGACTAGCAAGGTCATGAGTTTATAGCTCTAGCTGAGAGCAATTTTACAAATCTTGCAACTACATGCACAGAGAGCTATGGATCGATTTGTGAGGGCTCATTCTTGAGTTTTCTTGCATGTAAGGATTTATAGAAGTGTGGTCACATTTTCACTATATATTTTTGGCATCCACCGTGGGGCAACCCACCTCTTGCATGCTAGTTTTGCTTATTTTTGGAGCTAACCCTTGTGCAGATTTGTTTGGAGATGAAAAACCCTAGCTTTGAAAGATTTGATCACATCTCCCAAACGGCTTCATTTTTTAGTCTGAAAATGTTTTTCCAAGTTTGTGACATATCAGAAAAGCTCCAAAAAAAAATTTAGAATTTTCGGAAGTAATATCTATTTTTTATGATTTTTTCTTTATTTTTCATAGAAAACTCAATTTTTGACACAAATCAGCATATTTTTCAAAAAAATTTACATTTCTGGTAAGGTCTTGAAATTATACAAGGGGTCCATTCATTGTGTTTTTAATTTAGAGGTCATATCATAGCTCATTTGGTCAATTTATAAAAAATAGTCTATTTTGGTAAAATGGGTCTCTAGAGCACAAATGAAGAGATTTTTCTAAAAATTTTATATTTTTGGAAAGATCTTTATTTTTTGATAGAGGTCTATTTTTTGCATTTTGGGTTTGGGGTCTGAATTCATGTAGTATAAGTTCAATCTTGTTGACAAGGTCAAAAATCAAAATTAAAAAAAGGGTATTTGATGATTAGCATGCACTTATTTTTCACATGGTTCAATGCATGATGTGAGTTGTCATTTGGATTATTTTCTAGTTATTATTGCTTCTAAAAATTAATTTTTAGATCTAACCCTAGGGTTTGCATAAGTTAGATATACATTGCATATCTTGTTTGCTTGTTTTCTTATCTTGTTCATTTGAAGGTGCTCTTGCTTTTATGGAAAATGCTTAAAACAAAGCATTGGACTTGAGCTACTTTGTTCCATCTCTACAACATTTGGATTTTGGGATTAAAATTGAACCTCTCATGTGTTTGACTTGAGTGTTTACATACTTTCATAGAACACATTTCAATTGATGCTCTTAATGGAAAATGAATGAACATAGATTTGCTTTCATACAAGTTTGTGTAAGTGAATGCTTGTGTTTAAACCCTAAGTAATTCTTGGTTCTAATATCAAATATCTCATTGAGTGATTGAGGGCATGGATTCATTCCTTGTTTACATAGGGAGTTAAATGCACCACTTTGTGGACTCACTCTATGTTTGCTTGGAAAGTTAAATATTCCATTGTTCAACCCTTTTTCATTTGTGAGTAGTATTGATAAGAAACTTTAGATTACTTTTGATTGAGCTTGTTAGCTAAATTGGGTATTGGACTCGGTTATTTCTAATCGCCCCTCGTTATTTTCCCTTTGGGTGCAAGGTCAGCATTCATACATGGGGGAGGGGTCTACTTGAAAAAGGCGTTAAATGTTCCACAAAGTTTTCCCCTTTTTATGCTTTCTTGATCTCATTGTGTGGATTCACTTTGAGTTTGAGTGAGGAGTTAAGTGTTCCACTTTTGGACTCACTTTGAGTTTGTGTGAGGAGTTAAATGTTCCACTTTTGGACTCACTTTGAGTTTGTGTGAGGAGTTAAATGTTCCACCTTGTGGACTCACTTCACATTCAATTGAAGAGTTAAATGTTCCACTTTTGGACTCACTTCACATTCACTTGAAGAGTTAAATGTTTCACTTTTGGACTCACTTCACATTCACTTGAAGAGTTAAATGTTCCACTTTTGGACTCACTTCACATTTACTTGAAGAGTTAAGTGTTCCACGTTTAGTGCTTTAAATAATTTTGATAGTGAATTAATTAATTTTCTTTTTAGAAGGCATGTTTGGGGACACACCACCTCAAGGGATGACCTTAACTCCTATATTCTGACGGAGTATAAATAGCGGGTGGTGAATCGAAAGACACCTCTCTTGCGAATTGAGTTTGATATCACTCTTGGCTAAGCCTCAAAGAACTTTATACCTTTGAGAAGTGAAGGAGGAGATTTGGGTTACCATCTCCCCCCGGCTGTGTGATTTTAGATTTTTCTCATCTACAGATTTGGGCCTCACGTACCTTGCGTATATCAAGGACTCCTCTTAGAAATTCATGTGTATCCTTGTAGATAGCTTGTTAAGGTGTTGTTTTGTTCTATGTGCCTGTTAAAACATTTTCAAGAACATACACAAGTAGAATCTTTAAGGAGTAGCATACTAAGTCACTATCTATGTTCATGCACAAGGTTGTTTTGTCCCTTGCCCATTGCTTGAAGACTATTTGCTTGAACTCCCTGATTTTTATTCTATGTGCTTGATCATCATTGATAAATCTTTTGAAAGATCTAATTGGAATATTAAAACTGAGTTCCATCCTGTTGTAGTGAGTTCTCCTTAGAAGCTTGGTCTTCCTTGGTCAGTCCAGATCTCAGATCCTAAGTGTTGTCATGTTGCTCAACATATCAATGAATGTTATGGTATCAATTGCATAAGATGAATCTTAGTCTTCTTTTTTCTTCTCCATTTCCCATATTCTTCTAAAGTCTTCTATTCCCATGGGAAATTCTTCTTCTTCTTCTTGATTCTTTTCCTCTTACTATCTAGTCTACCTTCTTCTATTCATCTATTCATTTCTTCCATGCTTGATTCTTCTTCTTCTAGAACCATGAATCTCAAATATCTTGTTTTGGAACCTTTATTAAGAATAGATGATCTTGAGCTCATTGATCTATTCGAAAAGTGTTGTTTCTCCAAAATTTTCATGAGTGATGAATTTATGACAAAAATAAAAGAAAAATTGATTAAATCAGATGCCTTTGCTAGAATCATGCTCATGATCTCATCCAAATATTCTTCATCTTCTAAATCTTCTCATCATTCCTCGCATTCTAAATCTTATCACAATTTTTCTAAACACTATTCACATTCTTCATCTTCCAAATCTTATCATGACTCTTCGAAGCATTATTTGAATTCCTCATTATCCAAATCCTCTTCCTACACCAAGTCTTCAATTTCCTCTTCTTCATGATCTCATTCTTCTTCTACTTCTTCAAAGAGTCTTACTTCTCTTCACAAGACATACCATAATGAGCAACGTGATAGTCCCTATGATACCTCTTCCACGAAGAGTGATGCACCCACCTATGATGACTATGATGACTATGATGATGGACAATGTAGTGATACCTATGACACCTCTATTCCTAAGAGTCCTCCTAGTTGTGTCCTTGTGCTTACTGAAAATGGGTCCTCATATTGGAAAGATCATGATGGTGATCCGTATGATTCAGATTTTGAAAGAAACTTTGATGAGTTTTGTGAACAATACCTTGATTATAATCTAGCTACTACTGTTGAGGAATATAAAATGCACTGTACTAATTTGAAATGTAAATATTATAAGAATCCTTCCTCTAAGAACATAAATGCTGAACATAGAGATTGCACTCTCAAGCAAGATCATGTTAATGTTGAACTTTTGTCTTGTGATGGTTCCCTTCCATCCCCTACTTCCTCCAATACTCATACATTTCCTAAAGCTTCCAATTATTCTAAATCTTTCACAATTTCTTCATCCAACAAAGATCCTAAGACTTTTCATGTGGTTCCCTATAGTTATCCTCGAGGGATACCTCTTAAAGAAACTCAAGCTAACCTTCAATTAGTTGAAAATACTTTCAATAATGCTAAACCTAAAGAGCCTAAGCCTTTATGCGCTATAATGCCTACTTCAGCTGGTCCTTCACCATCTCTTCCAAAGTCTTCTATACAATTCCAACATGCTTCCTTGTCCTTAGAAGTGGCTCCATGTTAAGAGGACTCTAAAAATGATAAAAAAAAATAACATAAAGAAAGATCAAGATCAAGAACCCTCCATGTCATCCAATTCTTTTCATGATCTCTCTTATCCATTTCATGGTTCTTTCAATCCTTTACGTCCTTCCTCATTTATTCCACCATGTCTTAAGTCTTCTCCTAAGAAAGATCAAGCTACTACTTACACCACTGAGCTTATTGAAAATAAAAATAACCTTACTAAACTTACACCTCTTGAAGATGATAATTCCATTAAGGTTATTAAAAATGGTGTTGTTACTTTCGATATTAAGCCTATTGAAAATCAAGAAAAAAATGATACGCTTATGCTATCCAAAGATACTTGTCAAGATCAAAGTCTTCCATCTTCTTGTTTTACGACTCTATGTTTGCTTCCATTTTCTACTCTTCCTATGTCTTCGCAAGCTTTGAACGAATCTATCAATGAAATTGCTCCTATTCAAGATGTCCAAGATCCTATTGAAAATTCTCATGCTCACTCTAAAAATGCTGATATCCTCAGTTTTCATATAGATGCTGATGAACTTATTGATTATCCTTTTGCATCTTCCAGTTCCATCCTGGGACCTCTTCCACCATTGCTAAGGGCTTCACGTCTTCCTTCTAAAGATGTTGATGTCCTTGGTTGTCATATAGGTGTTGATAAACTTATTGATTATCCTTTTGCATCTTCCACATCCATCCTTGGACCTTCTCCACCAATACTAAGGGCTTCATGTCTTCCTTCCATCCTGAGCCCTTATCTCCCTTCACTTTCCCCTCCTAACTCTCCTAATTTGTCATCCATCTTGGTCCTTACGTCCCTCCATCTCCTATCTTTCCTCAAGATCAACATAGATATATACCCTTGAATCCTTTTCATCTATCCACCCATCTAAACCAGTCATATTATCCTCCTTCTTCCACAAGTCCCAAGTCTTTTGGAAGTAACTTGAATGTTCAATACAAGAAAAAGAAGAAATATAAGAATCCATAAAAAAAAAAGGATCAACATGTCTCCTCTAATCGACATGGGCGCATAAAGTCAAAAGAGATATCTAAAAAGAAAAATACAAGTATGGGTTCCAAAAGCCATCATTGGAGATATTCTCTCTAAATCATGAAAAGGAAATAAAAAGCCTACGACTATATGGATTCTGAAGTCTCTCTTAAAAGAGTCTCATGTTGAACAAGTGAAGTTGACATTCAAGCTTCCAAAGGCTTCCACCTCATCTTTTTCTAACAACATTCTTCCATTCCATGTGCCTGAACCACAACCTCTGCTAAACATTCACTATATTCCTTCTCATATTCTTTCATTCACATTTTCTCCATCCTCTCGCCACCCTTCAAGGTGTGTGTTGACTTTGATCTTGCCTTTCTTTTCGTCTACCCTTTCACAATCCTTCCATTTATTATCCTTCTACCTTCTATCATTTTTCCTCATTTGCCTATTCCTTATATCTTCCAACCTCACTCGCTTTACATAAAACCTTATCCTCCATTTTTCCCTTCTATCTTACTTTCCTTATTAGCATCTTTGAGCATATCATTTTGAATTATTGGCATATCATGGTTTATCCTTTTAAGGAGCATTATCTAAAAAGCTTGCCTTCTTCTAAAAAAAAAAATTCAAAAAAATAGAAAAATTTAAAAAAAACAAAAAAAAGATGAAAAAATTTGAAAATGTGCCATGGTGAAAACTTGGAAACAAGCACCTTGGTAGCAAAATTAAAGAGAAATAAATTCATCCTATGGTGAAAACCACTCTTCTGTGGCACTTTGGATAAGTACCATGATGAAAACTTGGTAATCAGGCGTCATGCGTAGTTCTTCTACATGTTTCATCCATTTCGTCATCTCTTTGATCTTGACAAGGTTGACCTATACTTGAATATTTGGTTATCTTGTGAGAAATCTTACAATGATCTTGCTTTCATTCCTTTCATGTTTAGCCTTCACTTTCATTTTCTTTCATTCATTCTAGCCTTTCGCTATCCTTTTCCCCTTTGGTCTTGATCTAATAAAAAAGAGTAAAACACGATGCTATGAAGCCTCTTGACATGTCTACTCCTTTGGACTGCATCCCTTCCTTTTTTTGCAGTGTGCTTTTGTGACTTATCCTGGCTGGCCTTTCATTACTTGTCCAAATGTGTTTTACATGACAAATTTTCTCTAGCTTGGGTACTCTTGAGGAGTTTTCCCTTGAGGATTTCTTCCTTCCGTTCACCTTCATTCTCCTTTCCTCCATCTCATTCACCAGCTTACTCATCCATCTTGTCCCTCACCTTGCCACATTTTGGGACTACACAATGTGATCTTACTTGGGAGTTTGATGCCCATTTTGTCTGGGGGCATCCTTTGTACATATTTATGGATCCTGAAAAAATCTAAAAAAATGATATATTGTTAAAAATTCTAAAAAGCATATAATGTCTTGAAAAAATGATCATCTTAGTGAAAATCTAGTAATAGATGCTTTGATGTATCTCCAAAAAATATATATATTGCAAAAAAATACCAAAAAAAATTGATATATGATGCTGAAAAATTTTTAAAAAGCATAAAAAGTCCTGAAAAAAATATAAGAAAAAAATTTAAAAATGAAAAAAGATTCCAAGTGGTGAAAACCTAGAAACAGGCGCTACTTGAGGCCTTTGCACTCCTATTTGTTAGCATGTGTCCTCGACACTTAGCCTTTCTCCATCATGCCCTGACCTTATTTGACTTGGTTTAGAATTGGTCTTTGTCTTTGTCTAGGGGGCATACCTGTTAGCATAGGTCCTTTAGGTGCATTTGTCTCTTGGGGCATTTCACAATCAGGTGTTTTTTCACCACCACCCCAACAGTGTTTTTCAACACTACCCTTGCGTCAAGTGTTTCTTAAACACTTATCAGATGTCTTACCCAATATTCTAAGTTTGATGTGATATTTCTCATTTGCAGATGCGATGATCAGAGTTTGACTCTATGACCAGCACACATGCACTTAGACAATCAACTCATTTGAGATATGTTGACTTTATTTTTCTGTGTGTTGTCTATGAGGATTTCTTTGATGAGTGGTCTCTCCCTGAGAAGTTTTCGATGATACATAGCTAGAAGACTGAGGGTATGAGAATATGTTTTCTTTCTTTACCTACTTGTAGGTATATTTCGTTGATCCTAACTGTCATGAGCATTTATGCTAGTCCTACTTGACACTAAGGATTGACAAGGTATTATCCTTGACTATTTTGTGAGTGCATGCTTCTAGTTATCCTAAATTTCACATGTCTTGATACAAGCATAATCTCGCCATATCAAACTTAGGTAATCTCACTGCATTAGTCATCTGGACCTACATGTCTTTGATGCCTAGGTGAGATTCCCACATTTCTATCCGATAAAGATCATATTCATATCCACATAGTTATGCTAGTGTGCATTGTATGATCTTATGACGCTACCAATAATGCTTGATGATGATAATTAGATGTCTATAGGTGTTGTGACCTTGAAATTCAACCACTTTCATAGTAGCTTGCATTATTAGGTTTATCATAGTTTAGTCTTTGCATCTTGCATATGGAGAGAGCTCTCTTTTTTATCATCTACGAATTAGTTGGTCAACTGTGCTCATTTTCTGATTCTTCTTGATCATAGATTTCATTTTTGGTCTTTCATGTCACATCATTTTCTATCTATTTTTGGACTCGAAATCAAAATCTGAGTCGCATTTCTAAGTTTTCTCATTCTTCTACGTAGTTGACTGACCTTTTGAGGCATAATTCTTTGATCTTTGATGGAATTTCTTCCTTTCCATATCTTCCAAACTTCTAGTCTTTCATTCACCCCTTTCACTTCCTCTCAATAAGGTTTGACTTAATTTTTATCCTATATCTTTCCCAGTCAAACCTAGTCAACCTGGGGCATATCTTCACTATTTGATGGTTATCCTATCATGCTCCATCCTTTGATTATGATTTACTATGACTTGATCAGGTTTATCAATTTTCTACTTCTCCTCTACCTGATTTTGATTTTGATTCCAAGGGGGTAGTACCTATCAGCTTTAATCTTTGATTCAGCTTTATCATTCAGCTCAGCTTGAGATTCTTATTTTTAGACTTGATTATCACCTAGTAGCGACGGTGGTGATTTTGTCTTTCAATTTTTATCTCCTATTTTTCAGACTTGATTATTGCCTAGCAGGGACGGTGATAGTTTTGTCTAAGGCTTTATTTGCACCTAGCAGTGATGGTGTTGTTCTTGTCTTTCAGATTTTACTTATTTTTGTCCTGATGTGTTCCCAAAATGAACACACATCTAGGTTGTTTTGTGATCCCAGATCGATCTCACATTTCAACTTTATTCTTTGACTGCATGTGATCCCAAATCCATCTCACATTAGTCAAAGAGGGGCAAATGTATGAACCCTAAAATGGTCGCCTAGACTTTGAGCCCCCATTTAGCAATTTATCAAATTCTTGAATCAATATTTTTAAATATCAACAATATCAATTATATCAATTTCCTTGATCAAATCATAATCAATTCAATATTTCCTAAGGTTTGAGCCTTATTTAATTTAAAACAGAAAAAAATAAAAATTTATTTAATTAAGAGAACATGCTCCCTTTTAATTAATTAAAAATCTCTTTTAATTAAATAATAAAATCACTTTATCCTAAGCCTTTATTTAATTAAAAGGAATTTTCTCCCCTTTTATTTAAATAAAAATTCTCACTTTTCTTCTTATCCTATGTTGCACAAATAAAACATTATTCTTATTTTATAAAAAGAGAAAAGTATTTTTTGTCTTATGTGGGACACAAAAGTCAATTCCTATTTTCCTATTGGAGGATATTTGTGCACAAGGATCAAGCTTCTATTTTTCTCCACCGTTGATTAATTCTTTTACCTCTTAATCTCAATGGTCCATTCCTTTTCATTTCCTATAAAAGAAGAGCTCTCTTCCTCATTTTCATATCTTAAGTTTTTATGCTAATGTTATGTTGTAGGTTTTCTAGGTCATTTAGAGCTCTTTGAAAATATTCTTGCATTCAAGCTTTCAAGACATTGTTGTTACATTTCATTTAGCTTGTTTTCTTACATCATAGTTGCATGATAATGACATTTTTAATATAGATTTCCTTTATGCAATAGATTAATCTCACATAGCTTAATAGGAGGATTTGTAACACTTGTATTTTCCTTTCATAGCATAGCTTGCATCTTTCATTCTCATAGATTAGTTTGCATTGCATTGCATCCATATTGATTTCATTGGAGATATTGGTATTGTTTCCCTCGTCTTTGATTTGGAATCTCTCATTGTGTGGTTGACTAGCAAGGTCATGAGTTTATAGCTCTAGCTGAGAGCAATTTTACAAATCTTGCAACTCCATGCATAGAGAGCTATGGATCGATTTGTGAGGGCTCATTCTTGAATTTTCTTGCATGTAAGGATTCATAGAAGTGTGGTCATATTTTCA
Organism: Chamaecyparis obtusa; assembly: GCA_027943335.1. Classification (NCBI taxonomy): domain Eukaryota; kingdom Viridiplantae; phylum Streptophyta; class Pinopsida; order Cupressales; family Cupressaceae; genus Chamaecyparis; species Chamaecyparis obtusa. Next base: position 173,087 of record BSBK01006679.1, on the reverse strand, counting down.
CCATACAATAGCATGGTCTCTTCTTCATTATCAACAAAGAGGGGAAGCTCCTTCAATAAACCAACCAAGAGCTCAAGATGGGAATCAAACTCCACCTCCTCACCTTGCTGCCCCACTTTGCCACAGTCATCACTGTATATTGATACCTGAAACTTCCTCTCCTCCTCATCACATGAAAGCTCATTTTCCATAGGTCCTTGCTCAGACACTGGACTAGTATCCTTGAAAAGACCCAGCATCTGACAACTAGTAGGCAGAGTCCGTTGGGGTATCCACAACACTTCATCATCTTGAGAGACCTGGGGGGCCTCTTGGGATAAAAAAATTTCTTGAACAAGCTGCTCTTGCAGAGTGGTAGGCTGCATCTCAAGTATAGGCTCTTGGAAAGAATTTTTTGCCTTAAAACTTGGGATGTGAAGTTGAGAGGGCTCAAAGGGAGGCATAGAAAGCATACCTGTCTTGAAGCTTGGAAATGAAGGCTTTGCAAGCTCCTCATGTGTAGGCTCTTGGGACAAATGGGTCCTCCAGCTTGGGATTTTAGGTCTAGGAGCCTCTTCTTGAGCAATTTGTGATCTCAACCTTGTTGTCTCAATGTCAGCTTGGTGTCTGATCTCTTCTTGAAATTGTCTCATTTTTTGCTCATCAACAAGAGTCTCTACCACTTGGTAAGGGATGAACCCTTGCTCATAACTCTGAGATTCCATTTCCTGCTCCTCTTTGATCTCAGACACTTGCTTAATCAAATCAAGCAATAGATTTTTGGTCTTTTCTTGCTCTTTTATGAATTCTGAGCTCTGAGTCTGTTGCCAATTAGGTTGAGAAGGGGTGGGTAGGTGGTAAGCAGGATGAGGCAATTGGCTTTTCATTTTTTGTTGTGCCCTTTGTGCCCATCATCCATCTTGGCAGAGGGCTCTTTCATAATCTTGCACAAGGGCAAAATCATTTGGGGCAACCTGGATATAATGATAGCCTTGTATTGTATGGAAGCTTGGGATAAAAGGAGGCTTTAGGTGATTTGCATAAGGTTGATAACTAATCAATTGAGCACTATTCTCATAACAGGATGGTGAGTAACCCGATTGTCCATAATAACTTCACATGTCTACTCATACAATTAGCTGGAATTTGAATATGAAAGATTTGAAACATACCAGCACTTGATCTTTGAAACCAGTAGACTTTCTGGAGTTGCCAAATATGCAGAAAAATAACCTTTTCTAGGTTTGTAGCATGCTATTAGCATATCACAGATAGCATACCTTGAACATGAATCTGAACTTTGGTCCCACTGGGAGTGCCAGAATTGTTATACACTAAGTTTGCACCCTTTTTTCAAGATCTTGTAGTCTTGATAACTTAGTATAACATGGCAATAATCTCAAGGTTGTGGGACCTTTACTAACCGAGATGAGACCTCCAAGTTCTAGGCTGGTTCCTCTTGGATAATCACCTTAATTTGCTTCTAAATAGGAAAAGTAAAACTTTTGAGGGAAAGGTATAGAAGGAATGCTTGGAAAGGAAAATGACTGAAAGAAAACTACCTACTAGGTGATGCATCGAAATTAGGGTATGAATTGCAGTATAAAAAAAGGGATTCAATGCACAAACTTAGGTCTAGAAGATCATAGCTTATTGAATAAGTTTGCATAAATATTTCATAGGAGGGTCTACAGATAAAAGGAAACTATTCAGGGAAAGAAATAAACTTTCACAAACAATAGCACTTTCATAGTTTAGACAACAATCTATGACCTGCAAACAAACATTCACTTCTGCAACTCGGTGTAGGATTGAGACAAGACTATTAGGGGGGTGAAATATACCCATAAAAACATCTAAATTAGATCAAACATAATAACACACACAATTAAAAAAAATAAGAGGGATCAAGAACCCTAAGTTATCACTGAGAAGCATGTAAATACTGAATTCACTAAGAGATGATCCAAACAAGGAAGCATAACGACATGAAGTATTGTCACAAAATACCTCTGCAATATTTGAATAATCAATGGGATGTTATAGAATGTAGAAAACCAGAGGACAAAAAAAATGTCACAGATAGCCTTCTAAGAAAAGAGACTTTTCTTCTTTACAAAATGTCAACTCTAAGCTTCAAGAGCTCCAAAAAAACACTAAATACATCTCAACTGCACGCAGGTAGGAGTCAAAACCTATCTAGGGTTACAAAATTTTATAATACAATAATCAAACCCTAGCTGTACCAAATCTGATCATAAATATATCTCTGCAACATCATGGCCAATCAGATATGTCTTGAGTGCCCATCCCTATACTACATCAATCTACGGACAAGAAACCTAGATCCAACTACCTCTCCGCAAGTTGAGCCGCCATAAGTATCAAATCTGGTACTCTCAGAAGAAAAAATCAACTGAAATGACTACCTAGATCTCTTCATCATCTTTCCAACTGCAACCACCTCTGAAAACATAAATTCTAAGCTACCCGCACCTGCCAATGTTCACAGGAACAGATAGAAGAAAACCTGCGAAAGAAAATGCAATCGGATATTGGTCGCATGATCGCATGGGATCAAAAGATCCCATGTGATTATGCGACCACCGTTGGATCCTCTTCCCTACCATCTCACTCAAGATACTCGGCCCCACATGCCAACTATCCCAGCGTGGACTAATAAGAAACCCGCATGTCAGATGGACCCACAACAATGACTTAAACACTGGAAGATCAAATGGTGGTCGCATGATTGCATGGGCTTGGAAGATCCCATGCAATTATGCAACTACCATAGATCTTGGACACGCTGGCGTCTCTGTAGAGCCACTGACCATTGGACCCACCGATAGTCCCATCATCACCCAGTCGGTGACTAAAAAAGGGACATGTCACCACCCGAGGACCCACCACCGAAGATAGCAATAAAGTAGATCTAACGGCTATCGCACAGAATTAGAAGATTCCATGCGAATATGCGACCACTGTAGATCTTATTCCACTGAGGGCCTACCTTGCACTTTGGGTCCACTACAGAGTCATCCCGTAATGATCAATAGGAAATTGGCATGTCGTTGCGATGTGGCATGGAGGGCCCACCAATAGTTACTGCGATGCCGATACCGTATCAACAGTTGTTGCATGATCGCATGGGATCGGAAGATCCCATGCGAACATGCAACCAACCATTGGATCTTATATAAACTGAGAACTAGGCCCACCGAGACAGGTGTCATCATGTCGCATGATCACATGGGCTCAAAAGATTCCATGTGATCATGCAACAACCACAAGTTAAAAGGGAAGCCGCCTTGGAAATTATTGCTGGGAAGACTTAGGAAAAACTAAAGTGTTAGGTGCTTAGACTTAGGGAATTATTTACACATGTGGACCCTTTGAAACTTTAGTGGCCGAAAAGGTAATGAAAGATTAGAACAAGGCCTAGGGCTTTTAGCGGCTTTTGGCCATAATGGTTAGATTTATGAAACTTTTGACTGCAGACCACGGAATTAGAAAATTTGCAAAGGCCAGGAGACAAGACCTGAAGCCATGAAAGTTTTCTGAGGTGCTTGGCAGGAGAAAAATAGAGACCTTGGGATAGGTTTAGCCAAATTTGTATGCATAGGAAAATTTGGGTAACAAAAAGCATGCCCAAGGACTGAATATTCAAAGCCTAGTCTCCTCATGGAATTCAGCTTGACGACATTCAAAACCTCACTAAAGGGTTTTTTCTATTTCGGTTTTCCAACCCTGCCCATGTCAAAGCTATCTTTGCTCGTGGTTCATGGGTTATTAGGTATAATACCATGTGAAAATTAACTATTGCAATCACTATTTTTTAATCTGCTATCTTGAAAGATTATTTAACTGCCAAAATTAATTTACAGCGAAATATTGAACAACAACACAATTGCAACTTCACAAAAATAAATGTGGAAATTAATTTGAACATGATGACACAATATTTTCAGACAAAATTTTCCCTGGAAAAACCCCTAAGGGAAAACTAGTTCTACAGATGGAAAATATATTAATCTTCAGCAATATAAGAGTTACAAAATATTCCTTGCCTCTTTTTGGCAGAACTCCGATAAACTCCTAATATCTCCCGCTAATATTCCCCACTGCTATCCCAACGCTATCACTGCACCCTTGCTCCCATTGCAAGAATATTTTCTATCACTTCAAATACATTTGCTTTCACTACAAATGATTTCTTCACAACTTGATGTTTTCCAAATGCCCCTAGCCCCTCTTTTATACTACCCTCGCTAAATAATCAACAGCTGAGATTGATCTCAATTAATGACTGAGATTAAAAGGAACTCAACAACCAAAACTGAATTGGTTGTCAATAACTACCAATTAAATAAATATTTATTAACCTAAAAATTCTTAGGAAAATAAATATTAATTAATCTAAGAAAATGGAAGCTTTCTCGCTACATAACTAATAGTCTCCCTTGGGATTCTTCCTTCTGATGGTAAAATAATTTACATGTCTTCTTTTATATATAGTTTGATGATACAACTTTGATCTAAGCCGATCTATGACTATTGTTGTTGAAGGTATTCCGAAGGAGGATACGATACAAAAATATCTTCCCTCTATGTCGTCACTGAACTCTACTCATTTGCCATGGATTTCTGGAGGAGAATACTTGTTTAGGCACATGATTCGCATGGAAAAAGAAGTGGCTAAGATTGAATGGATGTTGTTCAACATGTTTTACGAGCTAGAACCTGATGTAGTTGATGATTTGTCCAAAGAAGTGGGTGTCTATCCCATTGGTCCCTTAATCTCCCCTGAGCTTCTAGATGAAGATAGAAAGATATCCAGCATGGTGAATCCAAGTATTTGGGAAGTTGACTTGGAATGTTTGGAGTGGTTGGAAAAGAAAAGTGAGCAATCTGTCATCTACGTGTCTTTTGGCAGTCAAGCAATTTTGAATAATGGGCAAGTGGAAGAGCTTGCTTTGGGGTTGGAGGCAACCCAAAGACCATTTCTTTGGGTTGTGCCCTCAGATATAATGAATATTCCTAGTGCCACTACCATTTTAAATCGGGTTGGAGAGAGACGGTGCATGGTTTCTTGGGCTCCACAGTTAAGGGTGTTGTCACATCCTTCAATTGCTTGCTTTGTGACTCACTATGGATGGAATTTTGTACAGGAGAGCATCACCATGGGAGTTCCGATGCTCTACTGGCCTCACTTTGCCGATCAATTCATTAACAACACATATATTGTAAATGTCTAGAAGGTGGGACTACCTTTGAAACTCAATGATGATGGCTCAATGGAAAAAGAGGAGTTTATCAAAGCTATAGAGATGCTAATTGCTACGGAAGAAGGCAAGGCAATCGGAGTAGAAATTGAAAAATGGAATAATATATCTAAGAATACAGTGAAAGAAGGGGTATTGTCTTGCACCAACTATAAACTATTTGTCAAGGCAATGATGAAATAAATGAATCGCTAAAGTATGCATTAATGAATTACATAGACATGAGGATTTTGGTGGCTGAAATTATTTGAAAAATACATTTCTTGTAGACTTGTAGGAATGAAGGAAACGTCTAATATTAGATTCATGTATGGAAGTGCTATTGCTAGCTGATTCTTTATATTTTTCATGGAAATTGTATTAGGTTGAACAAATTATTAATTTGGAAATGAGTAGATATGAATTTTTATTTTTATTTTATAAAATAAAAGTATTTTTATAAATATGAAATATAATATTGTCTATTTAATTTGATAATAATTAAACTTAGAATTGATATTTTTAGAGATTGAAGAGATGCTGGTAGAAAAATAAAGGTATAATTTTATTGTATTTAAATAATTTATGTAAAATTTTAAGAGATATTATTTTTGAGATGTCTATTTGTTTGAAAATAATAATGCAATAAAAATAAACATTTAGAAGATGTGCTTAAATTTTTGCTTCAACTTTGAAAACTTAAAAAATGATGCAAGTGAAGAACTTTCTTTAAACTAAGCTTAAGAATATTGCTTATTATCCACCCTATTTATGCTTGTAGAAAACCAAATTTTTAATTCATTTTCTAAAATTTACATAAATTTCACTACCATATACAACATTTTATTTTTATACTAAATGTATTACAACATATTTGAATGTAAAACATATATTAATATAATGAATTGAAATCAATATATAACACAAATATATTACTTATTAAAAAATTGTTACACAAATATATTACATAAATTATAATGGATGGATCAAGGATAACTCTTTGTAGCAACACAAAAATTATTGTGATGTTCTACACATTACCACCCATGCCACACCATCATGATTAACCAATAGGGCTATGGTTGATCTTTGAGATTCACGATTGCAGCTAAAGTGTTGACAAGAACTAACAATGCTTTTAGGATAGTATCGTAGAAAATGTCAATTTATCTTTGGCCATACAATGATAAGACTACTTTAAGGACTATCATAGCAATAATGATAAAGTATGAGAAAAAATGACTTGATGTATTATTAATTCAATTCATCTGCCTTTAAATAGGCACTATAAGAGCAGTTATAAAATGAACAGATAATAAAACTAACTAATAGCTTATATAACTCTAGAAGTTTATTATTCTACCTCAAAATAATGTAATACACCAACATTCACCCCCTTATTATATTATGTCAAAAAAAATTGGAAACAAGAGTGGAACATTGTAAGTATTTTGAGCACAACCCTTATGGAGACTTTGATAAAGTGCCTTCACAAATCATCTTCGCTTACCCAAAAAACACTGAACTGACTTTAACAATTGATTCCTTGATTGTAGAACCTATAAGGATTTTTACAACGTCAAATAACATAAAATTTTTCCTATCCCTCATGCATGTTTAGATATATTTCCTCAAACATTCGTCCTCTAGTGCAACACATGACACGCCATTCTTCCAAAAGTCCACATCTCCTCTGAGTGTGTCTAAAGAATCCTAAACTATTATGGAAATAATCCCTCCTCTACTATACAAATCATCAATCAAATGTCTACACATAAAACATCCTTTCTTTTGAAAGGCCACATCTTTTCCAAGTGTGACTAACATCTCCTCAAATTCTTGACAAGTCTTCAACCCAATGTGAATACACAATAAATTGCACCCACGAGAGTTTTTCTCCACTTGCTCCTTTAAGGGACAAACATGATTTCAAGCCGCCTCTTTTCATTAGGAACACAATTAGGGTGTTGCTCATGCAATCAATCATCTTTGAATGAGAAGCTAGCTCAAGCTGAAAATAAACCTCGTGCCTCCAATACCTCCAACCTTTAATTAAGTTCACATATTTAAGTGACAAATAGCTCCCTTACAAGGATAGTCCACTTCACCATTTTTTTCCAAGATTGATTTATCTCTGCAATCACTGTGAGTCCATAATTCTTTTTTTCCACCTTATTACCGAAGCTAAACTATTTGCTAGGTTTTTTGTCTAGAATCTTTTAATCTCTAAAGTAGTCTCATATTGCTAGTAATATTTCTATAAAATGCTTATCAACATCCTCAATATTCATTAGCTAGTTAAGCTCTGGATAATCAATATAAATAGACACAATTTCCCTATCTAGTCACCTTCATTGATCATCACTAAAGAAACTAATGGATTCACTTTGAGTAATTCTTTGATTCAAGGTCACCTTTCTCTACTCTCAACATCGATTGGGTCATTATCAATGAAAGCTCCTTCGATTTACAAGAGATGGATTCTTCCATGTTTGTGGAAGCAATCCATTATTCCAATATATTTTATATGGGTAGTAACAAAGCTTTCCCTTTTTAGTGTCCTTGATTGGTGTTTATGGTTCATTAGTTGTCACTTCCATCTTTCCACTTGACACTTCTGTTATTTCAGCGATAAAGTTGAAAATGCCATCCCCAAATTACAATAGAATATCATGCTAGGGTGATATGTTCTTCCTAGATTTGTCATGGAAAAATACTTCATACTTGAGTGTTTCCAGAGCACCCTCCTCCTTAATCTTGATCTCTGGTCTAGAAAAGCCATCTTTTCTACTCCAATGCATGATGTCTCAAAGGTTAGATTCAAAGTGTAGCACATCCACCTTTTAGTTCTCACCCATAGTTTTCTTTTCAATTTTATATTGCCAAACTCTTTTAGGCCACTTTTATGTGTGCGTTGATATTTCAATTATATTATGGTTTTGGATGTATGACACTACATGGTGAATTTTAATAAATGGATGATTATGGTGGTTATATTGATATAGTTAGATGATGTTAGTTATGATGATAATTTACATGTTTTAAAATGATGCTCATGGTTATATGATTTTACTTACCCCATACTTGCATCTGTATAGTGATCATCCATGCTTTTATTTTCCTGTATGATGTGTTTGATATGGTTGAGGGAGGGAGTCGTAGTTACCTACTTGTGGGATCCACACGATGTCATGATCCCCACCATTTCTTGTTTTATATATATGTATGTACATGTGGGTCTTGTATGTAGGTTTGCAGGTATCGAGCATCGACTTCCCTAAATTGTTAGGATGTGTGTCCTATCACTAGTCTCAATGGTAAAGGAGGAGAGATAATATTCAGATCCGAAAATCCTAACCTAAGCCTTACTATTGTACTAAAATAGTGGACAAGATTTTGATATTTTACCCTTTCCAAACTCGTCCAGGTGACATGAATTTATAGCCTTTTCCTTTAGTATGGATGTGGCTCTTTAGGTTCATTTGATTTTGGTTATTGATGTGATTGCTATCATTAGATAATTTGTTTAGATTAAATTATGTAATTTAGATAAATTAGGATTTTGTTATTTTTAGCTCTTTAAATGTGAGAGTATTTAATTAATTAAATACAATTATTAAATTTAATGGTTTATTTAAAAGGCTTATTGCAAAAATAGAATTATTTAATTAATGAGAATTAATTAAATAAATACACTTTAGATTTATTTAATTGTAAATTTAACCTTTTCAATTAAAAAGTATTTATTAATTTAGAAATTAAATTAGCATGTGAAAATTAAAGTAGACTAAATGTTATTATTAAAATTAATTAGAATGTATTAAGTTTCACAATCAAATTGAATAAATTAAAATTAAAAGAATAAGTCAATTTTGAGTTAAGAACTTTCAACAAGAGTAATTAAAACATTAGACTTGAGTCAAAACTGAAATTAGGAATTGATTAAACCAAAGCTCTCTGTGGAGTTAAGTTCCAACCCTTACATGTGGAATTGAATTTCCTATATAGTGAGGGTTTGGCCATTATTATCAACACACGGGTTTTGGAGAATTTTTGGGTAAAGGTTTTCAATTTCGTGAAATTTTTATGAAAGTTTGGATTGTCTTCATTTCTGGTCATCGTCCAATTTATTCTTTCAGTGTTTGAGGTAGGATTTTATTATCTTGGTGATTGTAATTCTACAATTCTTGAAAGATATATATACTTGGTGCCTATCATATCTAGATGTTTAGAGTTGTTTCATGTGTTTCCTTTTCTTGTGAAAAATTTGAATTTGGTTTAAAGGAAATTCTAGTTACATGCAATCCTTGTTTTCAGATCCTTGATTAAATTTCCATTAGGGTTTGAATTTATGAATTATGGTAAAAATTAATGTCATTATAAATTTTGTGGAAATTTATATTTTGTTTCGAAAACCCTAGGCTCAAAAAAAATGTTTTGAATTGATATAAATTAGATTTAGTAATTGAAATTGAAAAGAAGATCCAGATTAAACCCTAGAGTATATTTTGAAAATACCCAGTTAACTAGCTATTAGGGTTTTAATTTTTGCATGAAGAATTTATTTTTACCTAGTTTTAAAATGGTTACCTCTAGAAGAATTATTAATACATTAAAATATATTTATAATGCCTTTCAAAAATAAATGCTTTTTTAAAAAATATTATTTTTAAAAAAAATGTTTAAAAATAAATAAATAAAAAATCTACAAGGAGGCGAGCATAGCCCAATCCCCCCTATAGAGCACCACATGACATCTCATAAGGGGTTGTGCGTAGCCCCGTAGGGACTATCACACTAGTCCCCTTAGGACTGTGAGCAAACTCATTAGGGACTATCACAACAGCCTAGAGGGGGCTGTTGTGAGAAGTCCTTGGGATAGTTGTGCACAGCCCTTATGGACTACCACGAAATGCCGTGGGGAATATCATGGGCCCCCTCCCACACAAAAGTTTAAAATTAAACTTTTCTTTAATTTACTTTATTTTAATTAAATTTTTATGTAATTAGTTTATTTAAAATTAAAATAAAATTTATTTATTAATAAATGTTGTTGTTTTCTTTTACATATGTATATGTTGAGTTTAATAATATATACATATATCAGATTAAAATAATTGGATGTATATTGAGTTTGTTTAATTATGAAATTGGTGAATTTTACTATTGTGGAAAATATGCTCATGGAAGACGATATTATTTTTATGCATGCATGTTTTAATGGAAAGAGGAATTATGTTTTATTTTTGCATGGTTAATTTTAAGTGGACTTTTTATGAAAAATTATTTATTAGTTAAATGAGTCTACTAGCTGAATTTTAGTGATTTTAATATTGTGATTTCTATTTTTGAATTAAATCCATTTGGTGTATTTTTAGACTATAAAATTATATTGGGTTAGTAATTTTAATGTCAAGAGTCAATTTATTTCATAGATGTTATAAATTAATTTGCAGGGTTAGAATTTAATTATTTTTAAATGTAATTATAGTCTATTAGTAATTATTGGATAAATTAATTTCATGATGAAATTTACAAACTATTGTATTAAATTAAATTCTATTATTTGTCTTTTAGTTGCCTTATCTAATTTGGGGGATAGAGGGATTTAGTATGTTAGCCTAGTAGGACTGTTACCAAAGGTGAGATTAGAATTATTGTTTATGTTTGTTTGCTTTGCATACTTGAATGGAATTGATCAAACGAAACCCAACCTTTGTGGAGATTTATTTTATGATGGATTTTGTATTATGTGTTCCTATCACTTCTTGGAACCAACTGTTGAACATTATGAGACTATGTTGACTTAGAGTCGTGATTTGAGATTGTTAAACATAGGGTAGGTTATCTATGTGTTAGAAGGGAAGTGTCTTACTTTGGAGACGCCGGAGCCCAGCAGTGGTTACTTGGGTATCCTTAATAGGTTACTTAATCAAGTGATAATATTAAATTAAATGGGGATTAAAATGAATTAATAAGATAATGATTCCTCGCCCATGCCTTGAGTGATAGTATAGACTAAGAATGGGAGTGTGAGAATATGCTTTCCCATCCAGTAGTGATGGTGTGTTTGACATAGTTAGTTTTTTCTATCTACATGAGAGGACTACTGATCTGCATAGAGTCACTAGGGGCCGAAGTCCAATGAGGCTACCAGGTGACCTTAGAGTCGACTCATGTGATGACACTTTTCTGATTTCATTCTAGGTTTCCTATGTGTTTTGGTTGCCTCTTCAATTATTATGTGTACCTTAGAATTATGAGTTGTACCTTTGAGATAAGAGCTTCTAGGATGCTTTCTTAGTCTACCTAATTGTATGGTATTGTTATCCATTTGGGATTTGATGTTATCTCCTTACCATGGTGGGAGTGGAACCTCAGGTTTCCATGAGGTCAGGTGGTAGTGATTCTTTTACCATTTGAGACTCCAACATCCTTGTTCCAGTGCTGGATGATCCTGGTTGCTATTACTTCCTTTCCTATCTTCTTGGAGTTTTATCCTTGATCTTATACTTCTCTTTTGTAGTTTTTAATTTATTATCATCACATACCCTGCGACATGTGCAGTGGATGTTTGATGCTCGTATGTGTATTTTATTATTCAAATGTAACTTATGATGTAATATGTAATTCATGGTTGTAATTTTATTTCTAGTTTCTACATCAAGGAACCCTTGAGATGCGTAATCTATCTTTGGAGATTATATTTGTGGTTATGTTTATGTTCTTATGGACTTTATGTTTTACTTTCACTTGTTTATTCATAATTATTTGTAAACATTTAAGAAAATAATTATTTTGTAAACTTAGTAACATTTTTTAGGTTATTATCTCCTGGGTTCTCTGGAGGGGGCATTACACTTGGTATCAAAGCCCATGTTTCAAACACAAGGAGCTCTAGGAATTTTGTACGCCCATTTGTGTCTAGTGGTCAAATTTTGAAAACAAAACTTAGACATATAACACGCTTGTACATTTCAGACTATTATTTTTGCAATCTTATCATGTTTGATTTATTTTGTCCTTCTTGATTTTATGTTGTAGGAAAGATGGTCACTAAGACTAGATCTGTGGCTCAAGTCTGAAGTGGATACTGTAGCAGGAGACGTGGAAGAAGCAGACTTCCTAACCCTCCCATTAGTCACAGAGATGAGGAGAGATGGGAAGAGGATGGTAGAGAACAACATGGTGACTCAGGAGAACTTAATGCCATGTAGATTCTCCACACCATTTTAGAGTGCCTACCTATGTAGACCAAGATCAAATAGGAAGTATCCCATCATTCTGATAATGAGGAGAGACAGAGATCTAAGAGCCCAAAAAAGAGAGAGACACTAACCTCGGTCAGGGGGCCGTAAAGGCTAATCATATGAGAGACCTTATGAGAGAATGACCACCCCCTTTTAATGGTCTCTGCATTGGTTTTGAGGCTAAAATTTGGCTCATTGGTTTGGATCGTTGTTTCACCATGTAACAATTTGATAGTAATGTTAAGGGAAGATGTGTCATTATGGGCCTTGAGGATGTTGCAACTCATGGTGGAAAATAGAGGAGCATGAACTTGGACTCGCTATGGATACTATTACTTGGCATATTTTCCTTGAAAACTTCTATGAATGGTTTCTATTAGAGAAATGGTAGCGATAGTGTGCAGATGAGTTCCATAATCTATGGTAGATGTCCATGACTATTCAGGAGTATGAGTAACATTTCTTTGAGCTTAAGCCCTATGCAGGATATAGTGATCAGTCACCACTCTTGTTACAACATTTTATCAGAGGACTTACTGGCTACATTGTTGGAGGAGTTTTGGCTTTTGAACCCAAGACCCTCAAGGAAGCTGTTATTAAGGCTACTTTGATAGAGGAAAATTTTGCCTCAAGACATGGTGGAAAGATAGGGGTTCAAACAGGAGTTCCTTCATCTTCAATATTTAAAGGTAATCAGAATCAAGGTACAGGAAACTTCAAGAAACCCCCTCCCTATTTTTTTAGTCAGTAGCAGAAGGGAACTAATCCTCGAGCATAGAACGATGGTTCTCATTCTAAGAACTCTCATATCTTTTCGTGCAATAGGTGCAATCACAAAAGTCAACATGTACAGAGCACATATTCAGTTGTGAGAAGAAGCAACTATATGTAGTCTAGTGCACCCTCCGCTAGCAGAGGTCATAGTAGAGGCAATAGTTTCTTCTCATGTGAGCAGCATGGTCATATTGTAGTGAATTATCTTGAGCATGCATCATAATTTTCAAGATAGATACCCGCAGCCTTTGAGCCTATGTAGGAGACTTTGATAGAGCTCATAGGGTATTTACAGCAGTGGACCATAGCCGAGAAAAGCATCAAGGTACTATGGTAGAGACTTTTGGGGCCACTAGAGGTATTTATCTTTCTATTTTATTTGACTCAAGAGCTACAGATTCTTTTATATCTCATTTTATAGTAGAGAGATGTGGGCTAGTGGCAGTAAAGCAAGAGATTGGCTGGAAAGTAGACTTGGCCTCTGGAGAAAGGATTTCAACAGACTCTCTAGTCCATAAGTGTGAATTAGACCTAGGTCCATTCACCACCACAGTTGACCTTCATGTGATTCCTTTGAGGTCATATGAAATTATTCTTGGGACGGATTGGTTAAGTTCTCACAAAGCTAGCATTGATTGCAAACAAAATTTAATTAGATGTAAAGAGGATGTTAGTGATGATTGTGAGATAGTGAGAATTCAGTGCCCTATATATATTCATATGATTTCTACTATACAACTCAAGTAAAACATGTGAAAGGGATGTTAGGTATTTGAAGTAACTATGAATGAGTTGGATGAAGTGGAAACAAAGGAGAAAACTCTTGATCTTCCTATACTACAAGAATTCATTGATGTCTTTCCTAGTGAGATTCTGAGTATGCCACCCAAGCGTGACATAGACTTTTGCATTGATCTTGTTCTAGGAGAACAACCTTTATCTAGAGCTCCTTACTGAATGACCACTTAGGAGTTGAGCGAGCTTAAGCTTTAGTTAGAGGATCTTTTGGCAAGGGTAACATTCATCTAAGTGTTTCTCCTTGTGAAGCACCTATACTCTTCATTAAGAAGAAAGATGGATCTTTATGCTTGTGTATTGACTACAGACAATTGAACAAGGTAACGATCAAGAATAGGTACCCTTTACCAAGGATTGATGATCTCTTTGATTAGATTAAAGGAGCTAAGGTATTCTCCAAGATTGATCTTAAATTGGGATATCATCAATTGCACATTCATGATGCAGATATTCCCAAGACAACATTCCACACTTGCTATGGACATTATGAGTTCACAGTTGTTCCTTTTGGTTTGAAAAATGCTCCTTCTATGTTCATGTGCTTAATGAATGGATTATTTTGTTCTTACCTTAACCTTTTTGTTCTTGTCATCCTAGACGATATATTTATATATTCCAAAAATATGGAAGAACATGAGGAACATCTACGACTAGTTTAATAGTGTCTTCATGACAATCAGTTGTATGCAAATGCAGTGAAGTGTGACTTTTTTAGTCATAGGTGCAATATTTGGGGCATGTTATCTTAGGTGAGGGTATTTCAATGGATTCCTCTAAGATTCAGGCTATAGTTGATTAGCCAACCCCCACTAATGTATCTGAACAAAAACACCACATGTCGAACCACAAAAAGGGGCAGGTTAGAACAAAACACCCCCAACCACAAAGAGGGGAAACCCACAAAAAAGACCAAAACCCAAAGAAAGGAGAATAGAGAAAAAGATAGAATAAACAAAAGATACAAAAACTCCATGCATAGGGAACACACATAAAAGATACCAGAACATATATAACCAAAGAACACCATCGAAAGCACAAGGGAAACCACCAAAAAAGCCACAAAAGAGTAGAACTAGGAATGACTAGACAAACCAAATCCACAATAGAAAGAACATAGATTGGAATAGAGCACTGGTTACACTCAACATCCACTCACAAAAAAAAATAGGGCAAAAAACCAAAGGGTCCCTAGAGTCTCCAATTGACTGCCAACAAAAGTTGTCGCTCCAACCATGCCCCACTGAGTAAGAATAGTGAAGGCAAAAAGAAGGAAAATTGCACAAAGGAGAAAAACAAACACCACTAGGGCCAAAAGCTGCACAAACTACTACCCACTATAGACGAGTAGAAATCCCACACAAAGGGGAAAAAGGCCAAAAATAGTCCTCCACTCCCACATAGTCTGGTCATGGAGCAAAACTAGGCAGGTTTGAGTCTATATCATCATCTTTTGCCTCCTCTATATCACCATCACCTCTAGAAACCCTCATTTTTGTCTTCTTGCTCCCTCTCATTTTGAAAACTCTACCCAAGAATCTATGCAATCCAAAATATTGGTGCAAAAGCTAATATAATTTAATCTAGAAATCTCTATATCTTGATATTATGGATTGTAGAAATTTGTCGTCCTTAATTCATTAATTACCTAGCTTGCATTATTATTTTTATGTATTTTTTTGTCTTACTAAAGATGACTGGTTTTGTTCTTTATATTATTCAGATACTCTTTTGAAAATTAGTATGGGGAGATTCTATTTTTTTATGGAGCTTTTTGTGAACTATTTTTTTCATTTTATAAGGTGAAAACTTTCCTTTTTTTCCCTCCAATACTTATATCCTATTTTCCCCACATTTCATAGTTTACTGGCTTCCATTTTTTTCCTCAAGTCCCTATATCTTCTTTTTCCCACTTTCATAGTTCACTTGCTTCTTGATATATATATTTTTTTTATTAAAACATCTTGGTTTGTAGAGTTTCGACATGTCTTTAAGAGCTATATGGATATTCACTTTTAGAACATATGCTAGTTATTGGGTTGTACTTTAACCTATGTAGAAATATATGCATTATATAAACATGAATTTCCACATGTGTTAAGATGTTTTGGATGTTTCTAAATCAAGATAATTCTATTAACCTTGCATTCTATGAGGTAATTCTTGTTTAAAAACATATGTGAACAAACATGGAGTTGAAACTACATCATGGAATATATATAAATATTTATTTCCAATTATGAAACTTTTTACTAATTCTTTAGTAAGTTATGGAGTGATTCTTGTCAAATATGTGTCAAAAGATTTCTACTGATTCTTTATTTTTTTGAAGTGATTCTTCTCAAATATTTCAGTGAAGTAATTCTCGTCAAATATGTGTCAAAAAATGAAAAGTCAATACATAGTTACATAGTTTGACTAACTATGAAAAATGCTAATTATATAAAATTAATGAGTCAACCCTACTTTTATAAATTTAATAAGACACAATTTGTTGAAAGCTTTGAAAATTGGGTGGCAAATTAAGTGTTTTTAATTTTTCAAGGAACATGAAAACACATAGAGGGTATCTTTTTAGGAAACATGAAAGCACATAGAGAATAGAAAGTAATTTTTATGTACACATGAAATAACATAGAGAAGATAAAGTAGATTTACATCTAAACATGAAAGCTTACAAATAATACAAATTAGTTTTTATGTAAACATGAAAGCACGTAGAGAATAGAAAGTGAACCAAGGTTAAGACTAACACCCTTGAAAGGAGAAATCCATTTGAAAACCTCGGTTCTACTAAGAAGACAAGAATATCCCGATTTAGAGAAATAGTTTATGCTCTCTACGTGCTTTCATGTTTGGAGTATATGTCTATTTTTCAATAATATCTCGATTCAATCAAATTATTTTTTCTCTCTATGTTCTTTAATGTTTGCAATATATGTCTATTTTTCAAGAATATCATGGTTCAATAAAGCAAGGTCTCCTCTCCAAGTTCTTTCAAGTTCAAATTGTAACTTGTGAAGATTTGGCCTAGAGGTTAGGCACTTGTGTGTATTTTAAGCTATAATCAAATATATGATTTATATAAAATAATATTGTATATCTTTGAACAAAAGAGTTGCAAGATTGCATAATGTCAACCAATTAAATGTGAGGACAAGTACATACTATTTTATTGTGTGACTCTATTATAAATGAATAAGACTTATCTCAATGTGGAGTTAGGATTTTTCCACTATTATTTGTCTTTTTTTAACGAGATGATGAATAATTATACTTATTTTGCTATATTAATGACACAAGTTAGTATACTTTATGATTAGTACTTTTCAAAATAATTACAGATATTTTTATTTTCAAATAGTAAAGAAAATAGGTGATATGTTAGGTGAAAGAATAGATCGATTGGTGAACAAAATAGACCTATAGTGGTGAACTAAAAATGTCCCATCAATGCATATCCCCTAAAAGATGCCTCTAAATTTCAAAAAATAACCACTCATGTGGTGCCACGTCAATGCATCATTAAACATGATTTAGTGCATACCTATGGGTCTTATCAATTTTTGGGACCATTTTAGACACTTTCACAAAAAAAACATGCTGATGTAACATCATATTTGACCACATAAACTTGGAATTTTATTTTCAAATAGGGGACTTGACAAATAGGCTGTTGGCATGAAATTAGAGTGAGCACATACTACGTCCTCTATTAATAAATTAAAGTATGAAAATGACCCTTGCAACCATTAGACAACATCTAAACAGAAAAACTAAAATGAATATCTTACCAAGAGGGACACTTCAAAAAAAAATCAAACTTCCTATATAATTTACATTTTAGTTTGCTGAATAACCACTAACCAACCATTGGTACATGTTCAACTAGTGATCTCCTCCCCTATCTATAGATATGAGAGATGTGAGATTGGTCAAGATGATACCAATCAATCCCAGGTGCATTGAGCTGCACAGCCCACTCCTGCACACGTAAGAACAAAATATTTTTAGAAAGAGGTGTCTGTCTAATTAGATGCCCATGTGGCAGACAACAAAAAAACATGTCATATCAAGCACACTTTGAATTCTTTTAAAACACCTTTGTAAAGGGTAGCAGCTATGCAGCCACGAAAATTATAAACCATACGAAGGGGAGACACTTAGTTTTTTTTTCAAAAGTTTGCGAAAAGCTATATAAAGTAAACAATTTTTGTGGCTGGATAGCCACTACCTTTGTAAAGAACTTTTATGAAAACTCCTTTCCGTAAAGTGCCACGTGTGCTCATGTGACTAGAGAAAAGTAACTTGTGTGAATTATTTATTAGTGAACTGATTTAAAATTGTCATTAACTGACTGATGGTATAAACTTAGCATACGATCTTTGAGTTGTAATGGGTTTTGGACTCTCGCACGTCAATACAAAAATGAAATTGGCCTCCCGCAGGGTTCAATACTAAAAATAATTGACTGAATAGCAAAAAGTTTATTTTTGTTGTTGATTATTAATTATTTTTATATTTATTTTATAAACTGTTTGATTTTTGAACAATTCAATATAAAGGGTTGTATCAAGGGCTATTTTTCATGGATTTTTGAACTATTTGTGAATGTGAGGAAGAAATAAGGCAAAACACTTTGGACTCTCTAGATAAGGAGATTCTATTTGGTTGCTTGCTTTCTATTATTAGTTTTTTTTATCAAACTTTAAAGAAATTATATTTGTCAAGGAAGACAAAATGATTACTCTATAAAGAGAGAGCGTGAAATAAATGTAATCTTCTACTTAAAGATTGTTAATAATATAATTTTTTAATATATATTTTATATTATAATTATACAATTTTAGAAATAGTGTGTTAAGTAAGTTTAATTATTACTGATTTTATGAAAAAGATATAATGTATAAGTAAACATAGTGATATTTAATAATAGGAGATAAAAGGACCACCATAGTCATATAGATAAGAATTGTCTTTTGTCTTTATTTTCTTCCTTCTAGTTTATATGTGGAGGATATTTTGTTGGAAAAGTGTTCTGTGCTAAGATTATAGATTTTAGTCTCTTTATATTAAAGATTGATGTTGATGGATGTTATTGCTCAAAAAAAATCAAGGAGTGTTTATATTGAGATGTGGCATGACAAGAAAGAAAGAGTGATTTTCATAGGCATTGACTCAATTAAAATATTAGTACTTGAATAAATTTTTAACCAACTCTTCCACATAAAATATCCAAAAATTTAAATTGTCATGTCTTAATTTGTATACCCTAATTAATTGGACTTACTAGCTTTAATGATGTTAAAGATGAGGAAAACATATAATATCCATAAAACACCAATAATAATATTTGACAATCAAATGATCTCTGTTCTATTTATAATCAATAGAATTATTTGTAAGGCCCCACTATTTAATAAAATACAATATTTACATATTTTGACACATTGAACTACATAGGAAATTGTCTTGTACTTCCAATTCCACTAAAATACTCGTGACCTACTAAAATAATAAGGTGGTCAAAAGAATCAAGTATTACTTATTATATATTATTAATTTCTTTCTATTTTTTTTCTCAGTAGCCTTCTGTTGGGCCTAATTCTATATATTTTTCCTTTTTAATTCAATTTTTAAAAATAATTGAATCTCTAGATGTAGCATTTAAAATGGTCGAATCAACTTTCTCTTCAACTAGTTTCAATCTCCTACAAAAATTAAATGAAATAATCAAATAATTGTTCCTTATTTTTCAATTCAATAAGTATGAATCATTTATTGTTTGTTGAAAGTGACATTTTTTATACATATAATTTATTGTGTGTGTATACATATATATGTGTGTGTATGTGTGTGTGTGTGTGTGATTTGTCTATATAATAAAGGAAACACATATATATGTTCAAAGGTGTATCTTGTTTATATATTTATATTCAAGTATAAGAATATGGATAATTATATATGAAAACATTAAAAAAAAATAGGACTAGAAAAAATGAAGAATAAGAGAAATAATAATCAACAATAAAAGAGAATGAAGAGAGCAAAAAAATAATAGACTTATTGTGAGTGATTACAAGAAAATTAGATGTTAATTTTTTTCTCTTCTTTAATTGACTTTACCAAATGTTTTGAAAAAATACTTGTATAATCATATTTATAAACTCCAAAAAATATTTATTAAATTTAGAGAAAAACACTTACAATAACAACTAATTTTCACTTAGGAAAACCCGATTAAAAAATTACAATAATTTTTTATCCATTTAAAAATAATTACCTTACAATTGCAAACTCTAAAATTTGCTCACTCAAAACAAATATGAAAACAATTAAAAACCTCTATAGCATAGGATTCCGCCTTTTTATAATCTCTACAATAAAAAAATTTTAAATCATTTATTCCCTGTCCAAAATATCTCCGCTTACAAGATGTGAGATTGGAAAGATGTCTTGAAAAAAACGCCAGAGAAAGCAAAAATACCCATCAATCCCACGTGTATTGGCTAAATCGTAAACTAAAAAGGAAACTTTGAAAAACTTTGAAAAAAAAACAAAGTGGCCCCCTAGGTAAGATTTGCGTTTTAGTTTACGATTTAGACGTTGCCCTCTACCACACGTAACGACAATACATGACGACTTTAGTTTGTTTTTCACTGAAAAATAAACTTAAAAATACGTGCTTGCCAAATTGGCCGCCCATGTGAGCAGAGAAAACTAGCTTTTGTCAATTATTTGTGATGAATGATGAAATGATTTAAAATTGTCATTCCCTGACTGTTACATGGTCTAAAATTACCATCAAATCCTCGACTTTTGAACAATTAACAGTATAAAAACTTATCATAACTGTTCGAACGCCGAACAATTTAATGTAATTAGTGTGAGCTGTATGCTAATATTTGGTAAGAACGAACATCCGCTCGTCTGGAAAAGATGAGTTCCAGTAATTACAGAACGAAGATGCCCCATGCCCTTCTCATTCCTCTTCCTGCACAGGGTCACATAAATCCCATGATGCACCTCGCTTGGAAGCTCATCTCCGATGGATTCCTCATCACCTTCCTCAACACCGACGTCAATCATCAAAGAATTATTAAAGCCAACAAAGAAAAAGACGTGCATCATAACAGCGAAAGGATCCGAATGATTTCTGTTCCTGGAGGGGTGCCGACCGAGGTGCTCAGCGGGGAGAACCAAGACCATGGCGCCTCAATTTTTTTTGAGGAAGTTGAAAAGACTCTTGGGCCTTCTGTAATCGACAAAGTTATTCGGGAAATAAACGACAAAGATGAAGACCAGAAAATCACTTGCATCGTAGCAGATGTCTGGACGTGCTTTGGCCTGCAGACGGTGGCCGAACTCCATCATATCTCGCTTGCTGCTCTGCATACGTCTCTTGTTTCCACCTTCGCCATCCGCTACTTCTCTCCCAAGCTCGTCTTCCTTGGCCTTCTTCCTTCCGATGGTAAGATATGTTTAATGGTTTCTTTTATATGATTTGATAACACAGCTTTTAGTTTGGTCTAATTAGATGATCTGTAACTGTTGCTGTTGAAGGTATTCCAAAGGAGGACAAAATACAACAATATCTGCCCTCTATGCCGCCGCTAAAATCTTCTCATCTGCCATGGTTATACGGGGGCGAATACATGTTTCGTCATGGGATTCGAATGGGAAAAGAATCGGCTAAGATCAAATGGATCCTGTTCAACACTTTCTACGAGCTAGAACCTGGTGTGGCTGATGATTTGTCCAAAGAAGTGGGTGTGTATCCCATTGGTCCCTTGATTTCTCCCGAGTTTCTGGAGGAGGAGAGAAAAATATCGACCATGGCGACCCCAAGCTTTTGGGAAGATGACATGGAATGTCTGGAGTGGTTAGAAAAACAGCAGAAGCAATCTGTGATCTATGTGGCTTTTGGGAGTGTGGCTATTTGGAATAACCGACAAGTGGAAGAGCTTGCTCTGGGTTTGGAGGCTACCCAGAGACCATTTCTATGGGTTGTGCGCTCCGATGGAATGAATGGGATCAGTACCGCTCTGCCTGCGGGGTTCCTGGATAGGGTTAAAGACAGGGGTTTTATAGTTTCTTGGGCACCGCAGTTAAGGGTGTTGTCGCATCCTTCGATAGCATGCTTTGTGAGCCACTGTGGATGGAATTCCACAGTGGAGAGCATCGCCATGGGAGTTCCGATGCTCTGCTGGCCTTATTTCGCCGATCAGTTCCTGAACAGCACATATGTTGTGCATGTGTGGAAGGTGGGGCTGCGTTTGGAAGGCAGTAATGAAGGGTTAATGGAGAAAGAGGAGATTAGGAAAGTAATCGAGAGATTAGTAGCTGGGGAAGAAGGCAAGGCAATCAGAGAAGAAATGAAGAAATGGAGCAGCGCGGCGAAGAATGCGGTGAAAGAAGGGGGGTCGTCTTCCACAAACTATAAGCTATTTGTGGATGCCATGAGGAAGTGAGTCCAATCATTTTGGACTCTCAAGATAAGAAGATTCCATTATTGGTTGTTTTTTCTAAGTCCTTGCCTATAGACAGGCAACTAATGTTTTCAATTGTCTTATTTGTATTAATTCTTACAATTAATACATTTTTTACCAACTATTACATTTTTGTTAGCTCAAAAAAAACATTTCAATCGGGTTTACTTTTACGGACATGTTTACTGTACTACAAAGAAAATGGTTGTACTTGACTGCATGAAGGCATAAGTCTGATTTCTTGTGTTTATTTTACGATTGCTGTTTCCCTCTTCAGTCCAGGGGAAAAATGAAAAATCAATTGTTCATCCAAACCCTTCACCTCCTCACCGCATCCAAACTCCAAATCGCTTTGTGTTTACACTTGCAAATAAATCCTAGACTTTAAAACTCTACAATCTGAGGCAGCAGATCACAAAACTGCACCTGAGTTTCCTCCTCAATCCAACCAACCTACGCCTACCGCTATTCGAACCGGTGACCACCCACTACAGCGATACGACTTGACGCTCCAATCGTTCCGTCAAGTGATGAGAATTCACATCGACAGACCATTGATGGAAGATTGAAACATCAACGTAGATAACACACTCCACAGGTTGTGGAATTGATCTCCACCGTCGTTGTCCATGGAATCGGCAGTACAAAAGGAACGACACAATAAGACACGTGTAGGGAAACGGAGTATAGGAAGAGTGGCATATTTAGCTTCATTGTGTCTAATGTTCAATAATTGACCGGCCACGTTGAAGCTTTATCCCTCCGCTACGCGTCAAAGCCACCACCTTTAATTATCATCGCTGATCAGCTGCATTGTTCTAAACTGACACCTGTCGAATTCTGGTCCGCAAAAGGAAGTCGTTAATTTTACAATGACATTCCTGTGGGCGTCATGGTGAGAGTAGCATCCCCACAATTTTCAGATGAAAGGCGACAACAACTCTTTCACAAAGTTGAAATCTTCTCTTTATTTGCTTTTCTTATTCAGGCAAAAAATTATTGATGCGCCAGAGAGCATAATCTTTACTCAATTCACAACTCACGTGTCCACCATCCGAAAAATCCCTCTTTCTTACGCCTGAATAATTACACTTTTATGCAAAGTTACCTAGGTAGCCTTTCAAGCTTATTACGCCGAAAGCGTTTCTATATGAAAGAGTTGGAGCTAAAATTTGCATCCAACGGTGAGAAATTGTCTAGGCAGAAGTCATTGAGTCGTTCAACTAACGTTACAGATTGATTTGCATACGCAGAAGGGGTTCTCCAATGTTTCGGTGCCACCCAGGCGGCTGTGGACCGTTGATCATCTTCTTGTTTTCTTTGAACTCACGAGACTCCTCTGCAGTAACCGAGTGTGATATTTATAGGACATGTCACCGTTTCACAAAAAACTGTGGGATACATTTGCTAAGTTTAAGCCTTAAGTTAAGCATGACCTTCCCCTAGAAACGACATCTAATTTCTGTGCAATTCCTCCCTCACAACTGCTGCCATAATCTGCAACTCTTGGCAGCTTCTTCGCAGTTGCTCTGTTTCACAACACAGAGCTACGCATGTGGTCCATCTGCAGGTACTGCAGGGCAAAGTGAGAAGCGAATTGGAGAGAGTGATTGGAAAAGGGGCGGCGCTGAAGGAGGAGGACGTTGAGAAGCTGTCGTATTTGAGAAGAGGTTTGTAAACCGTAAGCTTCACAGAAGCTTCGTATTTGAAGATCGAAACTCGCATATCAAAGCACATGGAGAAAGTAGCACCATACGTTGGGAATATTCTCAACTCCTTGCTCAATTCCTCTTCGCCCATCTCTGCCTTTATTACATATTTCTGCTGCACAGCCACTTTCCATTTCGCAGCCAAGCTAAGCATACCCACTTACGTATTCTTCACGTCCAGTGCGCATATGCTTTCTGTCATGTTACACTTTCCCAAAGTCGCCTTGGAACATGACATCTCGGAGGAAATCTGTGTTGAAATACCGGGGGTTCCGGTATTTCCCGTGATGGGTTTGCCTGAGCCAGTGAAAGACAGATCCGATCCAGCGTTTCACTGGTTCGTCCACCATGGCAATGGCCTTCCAGAAGCTGCCGGGATTCTCATAAATACTTTTGATGACATGGAGGCAGATGCAGATGCTTTAAAAGCCCCGAGGGAAGTAAAATCGGTGTCTTCCATCTATGCAATTGGGCCAGTTAAAATATATTATATTTTATATTTATACTTTTAAATATATTTTATATTACAATAAAATTTGCATAATTTTAAATTATACTATATCTCATATATTAGAATTTATTTTTTCAATATAATTAAAACTAGTAATTGCAACTTAGTATGCAATTTGTACGCCGATTTAATGTTAAGTTTGTTTTTATTGTGTACTTATTATATTATATATTAATTATTTTATTCAAGTATTTATTTAATTTAAAATGTAGATAATGTATTATAATTTATGTCATATTATTATTATAATTTGTAATAGATATAATATTTTGTGTAGATTATAAAATAAAATTAACTAATTACTCAAACATAAAATAATTAAAACAAAATCACAATAAAATTTGGAACAATTATATTTTCATAACCTTATCGAAGCCATGGGATTGGTTAGTTGTCAGAGCCTGCAACCTCATTTCTACATGTCCTTTCGTTGCATGTTCACAATAGGCAACTCTGCTCCTCGTGAAGATACAATGAAAAGGATAAATGCTCAGACAAATGATGATATCTCGCTTAGGGTTCGTTTTCATTACAGCACCCCACCACTATTTTATTCGAATAGCATTTTGGCTACGAGGGAGTGGATGAGATTTTCAAAACATGAGCAATCATTTCAGACGCCTTATTTGACGGTTCTTAAATCTCAGAAGGCATCTCATATATTCTTCGAAGGCATTATTTTGTTTAATATCTAATAACTATATCCTAAGGATTTTTTGTTGGACTTTCAAGAAAGCACCTCTCTCAGCACTTTCCCGAACACTCACCCACCAAATGCCATGTTCACACCAAATCGTCCTTTCGTCGCATGTTCGCAATAGGCAATTCCTCTCCTCACAAAGATATGACAAACATGATAAATGCTCAGACGAATTTCCACTCTTGGGTTCTTCTCTGCCAAGAAACTCCAAGCTCCTCAAAATATCAGAAGGGACTCCGTGTTCCAAATGGTTCGATTGATTTTTGAGGAGAAGAGTGTGAAGGGAAAGAGTTTAGCCTTTGGGGATACAATATACAAAATGATTCTAAATCTCATTGGTAATTTGATGTTTAGCACAAAACTATCTAACTCCAATAATCCCAATACTTTGGAGTTCACCGACACTCTTATATCATGGGCAAAGCTCTACCAAACAACGAAATTTGGCGGACTTGTTTCCTTGGATTGGGATTCTGGATCTTCATGGCGTGGTTTGGTTTTTGTCTTTTTTACACTTTGCCCTCTATGTGAATGCATTTTATAGTTGCAAATATAATATTTAACAAAACATTCCCCTTTAGATTTAATTTTTGTGCACACATTATTCTGTTACTGGAACATATTTTTCTTTTGACATGTGTGTGAAAACATTTCACTTTTTTAGTGAAAATAAATTGTACTTCACCATTTTCCTTTTGAACTCTTCTTTGCATTTCTCATGAATATTCTTCACTTGTGAAAGCAATACTCTACTTTAATTAGGCCTAAATGATTATAAAGAATCATTTGACAAACTTGTAACTTAGCATCTTTAGTAAAATCATTTTAACATTTTGTTGCATCTTTCACCTGTACATTTACTCTACACGTAAAACAACTAGCTTAGAATTTCACCCATCCAAGCCTTTGGTGAAAGCATCTTAGTGAAAATAACTTACTCATTTTAAAAATCTCATGCTACAGTTTTACCACTATTGGAAATTTTTTTATGTTACCTCAACTAACATCATTTATAAAAATTCACTCTGCAAGGGAAAATAAGTTACTCATTGTATTTTTCAACAAGCGTTCTTGAAATAATTCCCAAATGTTACTAAAAATAAAACCTCACCCATAAAAATAATTATTCTCTTTGTGTAAAATAATCTCCCATTTTACCCAGCTATGCATTCTCTTTGTCATATTTGGTGTTCTTAGTAACACATTTTCCCTTAGAAGCCTCTTCATTGGTTTCATTTCAATGCATACCCTTATTGATCACAGCTACATGACAACACCCTCTAAGGCATTCTGCTTAAGCAACAGTTCATATGCCTCCAAAAATTGAAGCATATTCAACCAATCCATGTGCCCATAACCTATGATAGTGACATCACATAGGGTTCATCTCATTGAGGGACTCTCCAAAAATGTTATCAATATCACAATAATAAATTTATTATTATTTCTAAGGAATGATGGCATGGCTATGGAATTTTGAGTTGCTGACATATGGAGCTGTCAAGGCAGATTTATATGACCACGATAATAGAGTTATAATGTCACTTCTAATTTTCTAAGTGCACTAAGGAAAAAAAAAGATTTATGTGTCGTACAGGATAGAAAAGTGGAGGCTTGTGACACGGCGAGTAGGCGTGGATCGTAAACCCAACCGTCCTAACCAGGGTTAACTTCACCCTGGGATTTGAGTCCAACAATGCAGAAGGGACAAAAGGAAAGCAAAGTTGGAAAGATCCGACCGTAAAAAGATTTTGAATTGTCCGTGACATGTCCTACCTTTTGGATAACCAATGAACAGCTGATGAAATATGGATAACCAATGAATAGCGAATGAAATAAATGATCAGGATGATTTCAATCGTCTTGCACGGTACAGAGCAAGAGACAGCCATAGATGCCTTAACCCAACCAGATGGGTTTCATATAATGAAACACCTTCAGCGTAATAAAAATATAGTAATTGCAACTTAGTATGCAATTTGTACGCCGATTTAATGTTATGTTTTTTTTATTGTGTATTTATTATATTATATATTAATTATTTTATTCAAGTATTTATTTAATTTAAAATGTAGATAATGTATTATAATTTATGTCATATTATTGTTATAATTTGTAATATATATAATATTTTGTGTAGATTATAAAATAAAATTAACTAATTACTCAAACATAAAATAATTAAAACAAAATAACAATAAAATTTGGAACAATTATATTTTCATAACCTTATCGAAGCCATGGGATTGGTTAGTTGTCAGAGCCTGCAACCTCATTTCCACATGTCCTTTCGTCGCATATTTGCAATAGGCTATTCCACTCCTCACGAAGATACGATGAATAGGATAAATGCTCAGACAAATGATGATATCTCCCTTAGCGTTCATTTTCATTGCAGCGCCCCACCACTATTTTATTCGAATAGCATTTTGGCTACGAGGGAGTGGATGAGATTTTCAAAATAGGAGCAATCATTTCAGATGCCTCATCTGACGCTGCTTAAATCTCAGAAGGCATCTCATATATTCTCTGAAGGCATTATTTTGTTTAATATCTAATAACTATATCCTAAGGTTTTTTTGTTGGACTTTCAAGAAAGCACCTCTCTAGGCACTTTCCCGAACACTCACCCACCAAATGCCATGTTCGCACCAAATCATCCTTTTGTCGCATGTTCACAATAGGCACTTCCTGTCCTCGCAAAGATACGACAAACAAGATAAATGCTTAGATGAATTTCCACTCTTGGGTTCTTCTCTGCCAAGAAACTCCAAGCTCCTCAAAATATCAGAAGGGACTCCGTATTCCAAATGGTTCGATTGATTTTTGAGGAGAAGTTTGTGAAGGGAAAGAGTGTAGCCATTGGGGATACAATATACAAAATGATTCTGAATCTCATTGGTAATCTAATGTTCAGCATAGAACTATCTAACCCCAACAATCTCGATACTCTAGCCGACGCTCTTATGTCATGGGCAAAGCTCTGCCAAAAACCAAATTTGGTGGACTTGTTTCCTTGGATTGGGATTCTGGATCTTCATGGCGTGGTTTGTATTTTGTCTTTTTTATACTCTGCCCTCTACATAAATGCATTTTACACTTGCAAATATAATATTTAACAAAACATTCCCCTTTAAATTTAATTTCTTTGCACAGGTTATTCTGTTACTGCAACATATTTTTCTTTTGACATGTGTGTGAAAACATTTCACTTTTTTAGTGAAAACAAATTGTACTTCACCATTTTCCTTTTGAACTCTTCTTTGCATTTATCGTGAATATTCTTCACTTGTGAAAGCAATACTCTACTTTAATTAGGCCTAAATGATTATAAAGAATCATTTAACAAACTCATCACTTAGCATGTTTAGTAAAATCATTTTACCATTTTGTTGCATCTTTCACCTGTACATTTACTCTACAAGTAAAAAAACTAGATCAAAATTTCACCCATCCAAGCCTTTTGCAAAAGTATCCTAGTGAAAATAACTTACTCATTTTAAAAATCTCATGCTACAGTTTTACCACTACCAGAAATTTTTTTATGTTACCTTAACTAACATCATTTATAAAAATTCACTCTGCAAGGGAAAATAAGTTACTCATTGTATTTTTCAACAATTGTTATTGAAATAATTCCCAAACATTACTAAAAATAAAACCTCGCCCATAAAAATAATTATTCTCTTTGCATAAAATAATCACCCATTTTACCCAGCTATGCATTCTCTTTGTCATATTTGGTGTTCTTAGTAACACATTTTCCCTTAGAAGCCTCTTCACTGGTTTCATTTCAATGCATACCCTTATTGATCGCAGCCGCGTGACAACACCCTCTAAGGCATTCTGCTTAAACAACAGTTCATATGCCTCCAAAAATTGAAGCATATTCAACCAATCCATGTGCCTATAACCTGTAATAGCGGCATGACATAGGGTTCATCTCATTGAGGGACTCTACAAAAATGCTATTAATATCACAATAATAAATTTATTATTATTTCTAAGGAATGATGGCATGGCTATGGAATTTTGAGTTGCTGACATATGGAGTCAAGGCATATTTATATGATCACGATAATAGATTTATAATGTCACTTCTGATTTTCTACGCACAGAGAGGAAAAAAAAAAGATTTCAATGTCATACAGGATGAAAAAGTGGAGGCCTGTGACATGGCGAGTAGGCATGGCTCGTAAACCCAGCCGTCCTAACCAGGGTTAACTTCACCCTAGTATTTGAGTCCAGCAATGCATAACGGACAAAAGGAAAGCAAAGTTGGTCAGATCCGATTGTAAAAAGATTTTGAATCGTCCACCACCTGTCCTACCTTTTGGATAACCAATGAACAACTGATGAAATATGGATAACCAATCAATAGCAAATGAAATAAATGATCAAGATGATTTCAATCATCTTGCACGGTATGGAGCAAGAGACAGTCGTAGATGCCTTAACCTAGTCGGATGGGTTTCATATAATGAAATGCCTTCGGCATAATTATAATATATTATTATTTTATAGAATTTTTTTTAATAATATAGATAGTATTTTATTATTTGTTCTTTAAAAGAATTTTTTTTTCTTTATTTGAAATTTTGAAAAGTTATTTTGTTTTAGTGTGTCATTAATAAAATCTACACTCGTAAAGAGAGATCACAAGTTCAAATATCATAGGAGATCGGATATGGGGGTCTCTTTGTAGGATAGTTAGGCATCGTTTGAAAGGAGTAGAGGGTATTCTTCTATTACTTTCACCATATGTAAACTCAAAAAAAGTTGGTTGGTATCGTGCACTATAAAAAATCATTTCATGTCCATTCATCGTTCACCTCCCCTGACTTTTATGTGGAAGACATTTTTTTCCCACATGATTGAGCCTCCAGGTTTGCATTAACTACATGCTGCCAATTGCTTTTCAAGGTATGCTGTCCAATGAAGAGGGAAGCCATTGGATGAGATTGAAATCCATCTTCCTATTTGTTAATGGAATTTTGTTTTTTAGTTGTTTTAAAAATAAAACATTTTCATCATTGTAATGCACAGTTTGCTACCATTACAGACATGACATTATGTCATAAACAAAATATGTAAATTAAATATTTCTTTGTTATTTATACACATGTATAATAACATTCTAATGATAATGAAAACTTTATTAATATTTTTTGAAATTTACAAATTGGATCAATTAATTTTTATATTTTTTTTACTTTTAGAGAATTTTAGAAATGTGATTTTAATATTCATACAGAAATAAAACTAATAAGTTACTTTGATATTATATTTTATATTAAGGAAATATATAGGTAATTTGGTGGGAGAGAGAGAGAAAGTGTGTGTGTGTGTGTGTGTGTTATGTATGTTTGTGTGTGTGTTTGATTAAGAAACCAATTGACTACATATACTATACAAATGTATATAAAAAATATACTAAAAAATTCCCTAATTGACCTCCCACACCTCTTCGGCGTACCCATTGCACACCAAAGTGTGATTGCTAGTAATACAAATTTAAAACTTTTTTGTGTCTCATTATTCGTAATGAGGATAAATGAATGCAAAAAAAAAAAAGAAATGCGTTGCACATTTCTCTTTTGTTTTGCACATAAATTAATGTAATGTTTCTTGCATGAGCTGATGTGGTAAATACCTATTTTCAACTTATTCTCCATACATTTTGAAAGATTTTGGTTTGATTTTTTAGACGAGTTTTTCATTTCGAATTTTTAAATTTGAGTTTATATATGGTTTTTTCAACTAGTTATTATGATGAGTGGGTACATGTATTTTTAATTATGAATAAATGTTTTTGTAAAAATAAATTTTAATTCATTTTAACAATTGGTAATTTTTCTAGGGGTTTAATTTTATTTTTTTAATTTTTAATTGTTTTTTTTTTTTAGCAAAAATTTTATATTTATATTAATATTAATTTGGTTCAAAGGGCTCCCGGAGAAAGAACCAGTAAAGAAAACTCTGTTCATTACCCATATATATACAAAAAGAGCAGCAGCTTGCTCAAAGAAGTTTTCATATACTACCCAAAAACCCACAAGGTCAAAACATGACCTAATGATAAATATTAAAAAGGCCCCCCTAATCAAAATGGTAGAATTAATCTGCATTACAATATGTTTGAAACTAGAATTTTGAATTCCCATTAGAAGGCATCTCACCTTTATGTAGTCCAAAAAACAACTAATTACACCCCCCTGAGATAGACCCCTTTACATCGATCATATTTTAAGAGATAGAATACATTTACAATAAGAAATTAGCCCTCGTATTAGTAATATGACATCAACCATGTAATGTACATAGAGCACCCAATAGAATGACATATTATGCATTAAGAGCCCATGTGAGGAACCAGAATGGTAAGAATTGATGAATGCATCTCCATAAACCATATGGGCTGACCAAGAGCAGCACAAAATATCTCCTGCAAAATAATTTGAAAGACAACAAAAATAGATTGCACCACAAAGTATGTTAGAACATCACTGCTCATGACCTCCAAAACCAGGATGCGAAGGTAGTGATAGGAACAGAGAATTCTAGAGATGATCTACTTGAGAAACAAGAGAATCCCCCAAAGCCAAGGAAGCACGCGGTAACAACAAAGCATGAGAAGTTGGAGGTGAAACCGGGAAATGAATAGGCGAAGAGCATGAGCCAGCTGACAATGGAGCTAGAGAATAAATTAGAACATCTAAAGGACCTGAATTACTAACAGGTGTGATACCATCTAACAAAGGAGAGGCCGAAACCAAATCTAAAGTACGAACATGTGACAGCAAAGCAAGTAGGGCATACGGTTTTGCAAATGTCTTCCCTCTATGTCCCGCATCAAATGGGGTTCTATTAAGAAGGTGATCAAGAGGCATAATAGAATTTGATGAAATGCAATCCTTAACAGAAGCAAGAAGCATTACATACTTATCAGAGTTAAAAAGAAGGTGTTGAGGAAATACATCCCCAATATGAGCATCTTGAAGCCAAAAGTTGTACTTTTGGACTGCAAGAAGTAAACCATTTTCATGAAGGAAGTGTAGCCGAATAGACCAATTTGCAATAGCTACTAACAAAGTCCATGACTAAAACAAATCCAATATATTAGAACAAAAGATTGACACAATTTGAGATGGAAAAATAATCCTTTGGAAATGCGGAGATAGAACTGAATCACCAATCAATCTACGAATACTTTGAGCACACTTTGGACAGTGAATAACAAACATGGATGCAAGGGCATCATCAGAAACATTACCTTCAAATGGTACTTCTAGATGAGGACTTGACAGTTGAACCCGAAGATTCAATGGTCTAAACTCATCAACATATCTATGTAATGCCATGGAAACAATACAAATAAAGCCAAGACTATGTTGTCAAAGAAAAGATCAAGTAATTGGTATGAAGCCAAGATCGATAATATAGCATAGGGAGACATCATGAGGGACCTTTCCCCATACACAAAAATAAATGAAACAAGTATGAGCCAGTAAATTTCACACATAATTCATCAATACTAAGCAAGGTCCTTACAAAAGTAGCCAAGATGACCTTAGGCGAGCC
The DNA here is from genome assembly GCA_027943335.1 of Chamaecyparis obtusa. Taxonomy (NCBI): domain Eukaryota; kingdom Viridiplantae; phylum Streptophyta; class Pinopsida; order Cupressales; family Cupressaceae; genus Chamaecyparis; species Chamaecyparis obtusa. The sequence continues at coordinate 140,035 of BSBK01006679.1, read as the reverse complement.
AAATCATGAAGTGAACACTCAATCTAGAAGGTAGAAATGAAAGGAGATGTTACATATGCGAAGGCAGAGTATTAATAGTACATGGTAATCATGATATATCAAAGAATAAAGTAGCATGATATGTTACACAAGATGACGTAAGTGCAATTATTCATAGTTACAGCCAAACTGAAATAAGCGTAAATGGTATAAGTTTATGAAGGATAATTAAGGGGAATCCAAATTCATTAAGTTAAGGATGGAGGGGTGAGAACTTGGAGATACAAGGGGAGAAGGATAGAGGATGGTAGAGCCCTCAGCACCAAAATTAGCTAACAAACCTGCCAGACAATTTCCCTCTCTATAAGTGTGAGATAGAAAACAATCCAAAAATGAATCTAGAAGGGACCAAATTTGAGACAGAACATAATGAATGTGCCTTGAAAAGGCAACTCTTCTGATGCATGCATTGATAATAACAGAGGAATCACCTTCAACATGTAGGAATCAGATAGTTAACTTCTTAGCAACAGAGAGTCCATAGATCAGTGCAAGAGCTTCAGCCAAATTATTAGTTCCTGAAGGGATGGGGCAAGCCTCAAAATGAATAACTGATCCTAGATGATCGCGAAGAACAAAACCAATCCCTGACTTGCCTAGGTTACCTTTAGGGGAACCATTAAAATTTAATTTAATATATCCATTTGGGGGGGGAGGGACCATCTAATTAAAGATCTAACATTACTATTATCTTTCAGGCATAAGGGGAAAGGGAGAGAAGGAAACACTAACCCCTACCAATCCTTAGCAATAGAGTTATCCCAAGTAGAAAATCCCTGATTACCTTTGAATTTACGTGTATAAGCATTAGTAACCTCAACAATAGAATGCTGAAGTTTTTTAAGAACAACATCAATGCTGGATGGAGAATTTTGAAAAATCCTTTTATTTCTCTCCCACCAGATGGCCCAGATCACTAGTGAAGGAGAACAAAGCCAGATAGAGGAAAACATGGATTTTGTAAACAAATATGGCCAAGATTGGAATAAATTCCAAATAGTCATGGGGAGTGGCATGGGAAAATTCAATTTATTTAGAATGAATAACCAACATTCTTGAGAAAAAGAACAATTAAGAAAAAGGTGGTCAATAGATTCTTGATCTTGATTACACAAAACACAAGGAAAAACATTTGTAATATTAAGCCTAGCTAGTTTGTCACTTGTGAGGACTCGTTTCTTTAGAACAAGCCAAGAGAAACAACCAGCCTTAGGAAGACCTGATTTGTGCCAACAAAAAATAAAGGCCCTTTGCCTTGAGCTATTATTTTGACTATTCTGAATTTTTTCATAGCCCAATTTCACCGTATAATTACCATCCGGAGATGAAGCCCAGAAGAGACGATCGAGAGATCTAGAAAGGAAAATAGTTTGGTAAGAGAGAAACTGATTTGCAACACTAGCTTCTTGGGAAGAAATCGAAAGTAGGGAAAAGCCAATCCATATTACTAAGCCCGTGTGAATTGAAACTGCAGATACATAAGAAGAGAAATTAGAACCCCACACAAAAGAGGCCACTTCCCAAATGTTTAAAAAGGGTTGAAGAGTACATAAAGGCAGCAAAATATTCCATGAGTCAAGCCAAAAATTAATTGATTCACCATTATGCACTTCCCATGAAATAGAGGAAGTAATAACAAATCTAGCTTTCATCATAAAGTTCCAAAATAGCCAAGCCTTTCGGGGGATCAAGAACATAAATGATTCTGGAAGGATCTAAGTTATCAAGATATTTATCTTGCATTAAACGAAACCATTTAATATTAGGTTGAGAGAATAATTTCCACACCAATTTTCCACCAAAGGCTAAATTACAAGATGATAAATTATGAAGGCCCACTCCACCAGTAGATAAAGAAGAAGCCATATCTAAGAGTGAGACAAGCGGAATTTTCTTATCACCTGTCAGATTGGTAGTCCAAAGGAAGTCCCTAATTAGTTTATCAATCTGATTAATCACTGATTTTGGGGCTTGAAGAACTGAAAAATAATAATTGGGAATTGCTGACAAAATAGTTTTGATTAACAGAATCCTCCCAGACAAGGAAAGCCATCTTGCTTTCCATTCCAAAACCCTTGACTTAATACAAGCAACAACTGCTTGCCAATATGGTGATTTATTAGAGGCTAAAAAGAAAGGAACTCCTAAATAAGTAGAAGGCAGTTCATCCACAAGGAACCCAAGGATATCAACAATCCTTTGGACTAATGGTGGTTGTACATTAAAAATGTATATCTTTGATTTTTGACTATTAACTTTTTGACCAGATGCTAAACAATATAAATCTAAAACTTTCTTGACTTGTTTAGCCTCAACTATGGAAGCCTTACCAAAAAGCAATGTGTCATCAGCAAATAAAGAGTGTGTAATCGAAATAGAAGTGTTTAGAATGAGGATACCATGCCACAAACTTGTAGAATGGGATGCATTAATGGATCGACTAAGGGCCTCAGCCATTATTACAAATAGAAAGGGGGAAAAAGGGTCTCCTTGCCTTACACCCTGAGAAGATGGGAAGAAACCAGCAGGTGCTCCATTAATTATCACAAAAAAGTGAGCACCAACTATACATGCCTTAATCCATTTACACCATTTTTTTGAAAAACCAAATCTTGACAAAACTTCTAGCAAAAAGTACCATCTTACCCTATCATATGCCTTCATCATGTCTAACTTAACAACAAAAGAAGGAATGGAATGTGAATGTATTGAATGTAAGGTTTCATGAGCTAGGATGGCCCCGTCTGTGGTATCCCTACCAGGGACAAACCCCCCCTGCTCACGAGAGATGATTCTCAGGATAATATGCTGAAGACGCAGGTAAATGGCTTTAGTAATAATTTTATAAATTGTATTACAAAGTGAGATAGGACAAAAGTCAGCAAAAGTTTGAGGATCATTTACTTTTGGAATAAGCACAATATTTGTAGTGTTAAAGCACTTCAACATAGTTGAATTTTTCCTAGACTCCTCTAGGACAACTAGTAAATTAAAAGCAATAACATCCCAAGTTTTCTGAAAGAAGAGGCCTATAAACCCATCAGGACTGGGAGCCTTGTCAAGAGATAAAGAAAAAACTACATTTCTAACTTCTAACAAGGTAAAGGGAGCCATTAAACTGAAATTATCTTAGGATGAAATAGAGGAAGGAATATGTTGAAGGATATCAGTGAAATTATCAGTATCAGGTATCGAAGACATAGGGGGAGATTACAAGTTTGAAAAGAACCTAACTCCTTTCTGCTCTATTTCTTTTATATCAAAAAATATATTCCCATGCTCATCTTTTATGGAAAAAATTGATTTAGCTACTTTCTTATGCTTGGCGGATTCATGAAAAAACTTAGTATTTTGATCACCTGATTGTAGCCATAATTCATGAGACTTTTGCCTCCAATATTCTTCCTCTCTAACACACAACTCAGACCACTCTGACTGGAGTGATTTTTAAACTTCATAAGACTGTGGATCTAATCCATTGACTATAATGTGTTGGTTAATTTCAGATAAGTCTTTTTCTATCTTTTGTTTTTGCTCAAAAATGTTTTTCAAAACATTGATATTCCATGCCTTAATTAGATTGTTAACAAACTATAGTTTTAAAAAAAAATGAAACATCTTGGTTCCATTTTCATGAGGTGCAGATTGCCACCATTGCTTCAAAAGGGAGTGAAAAAGAGGATGCCTAAACCAGACTGATTCAAATTTAAAAGAAAATTTCTGAGAAATAGACAAAGGTGAATTAGGTGATTCAATGTGTAACTGAATAGGGAAATGATCAGAATCTGAGAAAGCTAGGATTTCTAACGATAAGAGAAAATTTTCTAATTTCCAAAGATGAGATCCCAAAAACCTATCCAGCCTAACTGCTATCTAAAGAAAACCCGACCTATGGTTTGTCCAAGTATAAGAACCATTTGAAGGTGTGATATCAAAAAGATCATTATCCAATATGAAATTATTAAAATCAAAGACCACTCGATTAGGAGGGTTAATTCCTCCTTTTTTATCATCTGGACTCAAAGTAGCTTTAAAATCCTTAGCAAGAAGAAATTTGGAAGATGAGAATTGTTGAAGTACATTAGTTAGAGATTGCCAAAGAAGCAACTTAGCATGAGTAGACGTGGGCCTATATAAATTAATTAGAAGAAAAGATAGAAAAAAATACTTAACACTCAATAACTGCCAATTAGTATCTGACTAAAGAGGGAATACCGAAACAGTCTTAGGATTCCATAAGATTGCCAAACCCCCTGAGGCTCCATTTGCTGGAACAGAGGAATTTTCCCACAAACTCCACCTTCGTACTAAAGAATTAAAATTATCAATAAACAACTTAGTTTCTTGAATCAAAATAATATCACATTGAGAAGAATCAAGCCTTTGCTTAATTCTATTTCTCTTGTCAGGGGCATTAATGCCCTTGACATTCCATGAAAGAAGTCTCACTGTGGACAAGGAGAACACTTAGTTCTCCTTGTCGAACATCTTTTTGACGAAGAAATTTTTTTATCCAACATGGACTGAAGACCAGCCTCAATTTCTTCCAAGGCTTTTGTTAATTTGGACTTTCTACCTCTTTTTTTAGGCATCTGAACGTTCATTTTTGGGGATAAGGGAGTCTGAACAATGGATGATTTATCCAATTTCCTGAGTGGAGACAAAGGCATAGAATCATCCTCAATATTTTCCAAGTGGACAGTATCTGAAGACAGGGTAGGAGAAGGGTTAACACCATCATGATTTGGTGTAACAAGGAAATCTGACAAGGAATCATCCTAATTATCTTGGCATTCTAAAAACATAGAAGTGTTTTCAATTACATCCTTATTAGGATTAATATGAAAGTTCACAGCCGAAAAAACTTTAGCCATCAAATTAGTATGCTCCAAATTTAACTTTCGAAGCTTAAGTGGATCTCCTCTAAACATCAATTTATTAACAATGGCATCCATCAAAGAAGAGTCTACAATCTTGGGATGAGATTTGGATATTGAGAAAGACTGTGGGTGAATTAAAACCTATGAAAAATCAACCGCATTAAGAACATAACCAATAACTGGAAGATACCATCTTAGCATGCTAACAAAAGAGTAGATATAATCAAAAGTCCAAATAGAAGATTGATATAAAGGAACTATTTGCCGTTGTGAAACTAATCCATCATTTAAATCATGAGAATAAGACAAAGGCTCAGTATTTGGAACAGGGACCTCCACTGAGGGCAAAGATTCATTACTATTTGAAACATTTACAAAGGGGATTTCTTTTTGTGTCACTTTTGAGCATTTAGCTAGAAAAGTGGTATGATCCTCACATATAATCAAATTTGAACTATTAGGATCCTTACACTGATTCATAAAATGGCCCAATAAATTAGCATACAATAAAACTGTCTCAGCCTCTTGAATAACAAACTGTTGATCCCAAGATCCCCATTTCGATTGCAATTCAATTCCTTTGGGAAAAGGTTTAGAAGTATCTAGCATAAGACAAACACGAACAGACCTATGCAAATGTTCAAAGGGAAGCAAATCATAACAAACAAAAGATCCAACTTTATTTGCAATGATTTCAATAATGTTAGTATCCCTATATTCAATTGGCAAGGCTGGCATCTCAATCCAGTAAGGAATTAGGGCACATGCCGATTCATCCATTTTAAAATTAGGGCACCAAGATATCAAAGAAATGCCAAAACCCTTACAAAACCAAAATCTAGAACAAAGAACATTATTTCAAGTAGAACGTGATGAGAAAATAGCAACAAAGAAATTAGCAGCATGATCCATATAGAATAAGTCATGTAAACCTGACCAATTCTCAAAAGCCCAACTTCATAGGTCTGAAATAGGAACAAATGAGCAGATCTTACCAATTAGAGCATTTTCCTGCATGTGAGAAATTTGTGGTGCTAACAAACCATCTTCTAAGAAAATCACTAATTCAGAATTGCTTACCTGATCTGAGGAATTATACCTTTGATCTGAAGAAAATGTACCTGCTTAACGAAGGCTCTTATGGTATACAACAACCTTACCACAAGGTGATTTGAATTGTGAAGAAGCTCCATCAAAGGGAAGAGGAGGAGTATCCAAAATGCCCTTATAAACATAGTCTTTGGAAGAAGAAAACCTAGGCTCCAAGTATGATTGCTTGCGTGGTGGATGCAGTTGAACAAGAATGTTATTTGGAGAAGAAACAAAACAGGGAGGCTGAATAAGCAGGGAATTGGGCCAGGAAACAAAAGAAGGGGCCTTAGGATCAAAATCCCCAATGCGATTACCCTTTGCATCAAATAAGGGAATTGGAAAAAGAGGGCCCGAGCCAATATCAAAAGAAGGCCGAAGACGGGGTTAGTGAGAAGAAGGGGGAGCAATCAAATTTCTCCTTCTAGATTTGACAGAGAAACCATTATTCTTAAAATACCCAAATTGAAATTGAGGGTTACCATTTCGCACATATCTTGATTTCTGAAAGGATGCCGAAGGCTGATGAAAACTACTGTTTGCTCCCACGTGTGTATCTTAGAACCCAGACTGAAACCCTAGCCTCGACGCCTTGACACCTTGCTTCCCAAACCTCTGCTGCTTATCATGTCACTTTTGATACACCTACTACTACTGAAAACTACCTTTTGCTCCCACATGTGTATCCTAGAACCCAAACTGAAACCCTACCCTCGATGCATCAACACCTTGCTTCCCAAACCCTTACTGCTTATCATGTCGCTTTCGATACACCTATTGCTACTGCTGGAAATTTTATTTATGTAATTACTTTTATAAATTTTTAAATTATTTAAAAATTATTATTATAAAAATTTAAAAATATAGATAAGTTTATAATTTGTAATTTATATTTAAGAGTATGTTAAATCATAAAAGTTTTTTCTTTAAATTTTAAGATGCAAATTTATCTAATTAATTTTGATCTTGATTTTAAAATCATTACAAGATTATGTCTTTCATGTCAACCTAAGGCTGTTAGATTTGACAAATGCAAATCATCCCAAGAACACCTGCATGCAAGACTGTCACAAAGAAGAAGCAAAAAGAGACAGAAAGCTATGGCGGCCAATAGGCCAGAGACTGCAAAACCATGTTGCCAAAAATAAGCTTCTATTAACAATGATGAAAATAATACAATCTCCTTATTGAAATGAAAGAAGTGAATCCTTATAAAAGGAAACACGAAACCCTAAAGGCTAAAACCCTAAAGAATTATAAAGCGCCTAAGTGAAACTTAAGCCTAGAGTATGATAAACTAATAATTAAATGATTTAATTATTCGCTAACATAAGACTACTCTAACACCCCCCCTTAAGTGTAACTTAGGGAGAAGCAAAAAAGGCTAAACTACTGCAGAAAGCAGGAAAGATGGGTCCCGGCAACTAGGCCTGATCAGGTACCCAAACATAAAGCAAAAGATGTCCCAGAGAAAGGAACAAGAAGAGAGCAAGAAACTCCTCTGAAGCATGTCTGAAAACTCTGTCAGAAGATACTGCTGGAACCCCCACTGAAGTGCATGACCAGGTAGAGAAGACAAGTGTCTGAAGAGCTGATCAATCGAACTAGGAAGCAATAGAACCAACAGGTGAACCCCCCCATAATGATGAACTGGGAGAGGTGATAGGAACACTGAAATGCAGTACCAGAAATAGCTGCAGAAGAAGAACCAGGAACACCAACAGTGCAACAGAAGCACACACACAGGATAAAGGGCGGTGTCATAGACATAGTCTACATGGGCTAATGTCGTGGAAGGTACGCTCACTTGACAAGAGTGGATGCGCCTATAGTGGCAAATGCATCAGAATCCCCCCATGGCACTTTATAACTGAGTGCGAATACTAAAACTGAACCAGGTGAAAAAAATCCCAGAAATGCAGAAGAGGGCACTTTATCTCAGTGCGTTTACAGAACAAAGATACATCAGAAAGAGCATGCAAGCTCAGAAGTCAGAAAAGAAGAGTGCACTAAGAAACCAGAAGAAGAGATCCCCGGACCTGTAGAACCAAGCACACCACCAGAGGGCATAAACTGCATAACTCGGAGGAGTGAAAACCTGGAGCAGAATCTGGAAGAAATACCTCTACCACTGAATAGTACACAGAATCAGCTTTCCGACGATATCTCATTTGCCGAAAAAGGAGTCCGGATGAGCCAGATATGACTCCCGGAAGGCAAAAAAAGACATCAGACTTCAACAGAAAAAAATGCTATTGAAAAGGAAGAACTCAAAACCCTAACCTCCATCATCGGAAAGAGCTCGAAAAGAGCTTTCCGACGATATAAAGAAGTCAGAAAAATACCCCCGTATGCTCCCTGTAGAGCGAAAACACCGTCAAGGGGTCAAAAAAGCTCCAAAGAAAATTTAAAGCCCCTGGGGCTAGAAAAAAAAGGAGCCCCTGGGCGCATGGCGCGCGCAGGGGGCTAAACCCCGAGCCTCTAGTCCCCATAGGACCGTTGCTGGGCATAGATAAGCCCGCGGGCTTAAACACCCGCCGGGCGGCCCAAGCGGCGGCGCAGTCGGCGGAGCGACGGTGAGCCGGGCGGAGCGGGGCCGGAGCCGCAGAGCGGAGCGGGGCCGCGGAGGGCGGCGGAGCGGGGCTGGAGCCGCAGAGCGGAGCGGGGGCCGCGGAGGGCGGCGGAGTGGTGGCGGAGCCGGGGTGGGCGGCAGCTGGGCGGGCCGCGGGTGGCGCGGTGGCGGGGGCCGTGGCTGCTGCAGTGGCGGGGGGCCGCGGCTGCGGTGGCCGCTCGGGCGGTGGCTGCGGCTGCGGTTGCTGCTGGGCGGCGCGGGGGTGGCCGCTGGACGGCGCCCCCAAAATATATATTTTTTTATTTTTTAAAAATCGCCGTCTCGATCCGCGTGCCAGGTCGTACGGCCTGGTACCTAAAAAATTTTGCCTCAAATTGCAAAAGTGTCCAAAATGGACAAATTTTATATGGATTCTGGGGTTTTTGGGCCTTCCGGACACAATGGTGGTGTCCGTTTTTGCCCAAGGTGAGCCAAATTTTGGCTCCCCTCCAGATCCACAAAAAAAAACCAAAAAAGCTTCTGAAACCCTCTGAGTCTGACAGCTTCAATAAAACTCGAATAGCGAACAACAGGAGAGCTCTGATACCATGTTAGATTTGACAAATGCAAATCATCCCAAGAACACCTGCATGCAAGACTATCACAAAGAAGAAGCAAAAAGAGACAGAAAGCTATGGCGGCCAATAGGCCAGAGACTGCAAAACCATGTTGCCAGAAATAAGCTTCTATTAACAATGATGAAAATAATACAATCTCCTTATTGAAATGAAAGAAGTGAATCCTTATAAAAGGAAACACGAAACCCTAAAGAATTATAAAGCGCCTAAGTGAAACTTAAGCCTAGAGTATGATAAACTAATAATTAAATGATTTAATTATTAGCTAACATAAGACTACTCTAACAAAGGCTTCATATTGAACTATAATTTGAACAAATACCATTTATAATTTAAGCAAAAAATCATTCATTATATTATCAATACCAAACATTCACAATGCTCACTTTGCATGCTAACATGTTTTAGGAAATTTATTTCAATGATACCCACTAATTTGTGATTTGTTGGGGCATGCTACATTCCAGTCTCTATGAACCTTGGTTATTTATTGTGCATATAATCTAATTATTCATTCTTCTAGATCTCTATAGTTTTGTTGTCTATTAGCATCTTGTACACTTAGTCATTATCTAGGTAATGTTGGTCGGTCATCACTGCGACCAAGTCATCATGTATAGGCTGAGTCATGTAATGTATATTTACTAAGTAGTAGTCACTACTGAGTAAACCAATGGTCACTGAGTGCTTTTGTATTAGCTGAGTTAGTTTTTTTCAAGCTATGTAAAGTGGTTTATGCCGAGCACTAGAGATATCAGTGAACGCTGAGTACAATGAATGCCAAGTACTAGAGACATCAATTGCCAAGTTAACCATAATTGACATATGATTTTGTTATGGCACAATCATCGAGCTAAAACATTTTGGCTGACATTCATGTTTTGTATTTTGTTTGTTGAGGAAATCACTGATCCCAATGCAACACTTGGAGCCAATCAAAATTAGGAAAGCTTAAGCGGCAAAAAGAGTAAATTTGAATCATAGATCTTAAATCTTGGAGAAGTTCAGTTGTCTATATGAGATGAAATCTAAACCCTAATGTGTGTGTGAGAGTATGCAAAAGGAACGAGAGGAATGAACAGAGAATACATTCAGACCAGTGAAGTATTTTAATAGAGTTTAGTGACCGAGTAAAAAAGAGTAATGCAGGGAAGGACACAATAGAGATAAACTTGATAGATAAGATCAAATCAATACTGGAAGGAGAAGATCTATAATCAGCATATAGTGTAGACTAAAGGATCAGGTACTAAGACATTCTAACAAGTGTATCAAGGAAAATCTCTTAACAAAGTGGTTTTAACAAACCTTATGTAATCTCTTTGCCGAGTGCTTACTTAGTTGTAAGTTTTTAATCCTTTTGCAAGGTAGACTGTATAAGTCTTTTAGCTCTTAACAGGGTAGACCCCTCATAGGGTAGATCATATTGTGTGATCAAATTTGTAGCCCTAACAGGAAAAATTTATACTGCCGTAGTGAAGATTTGTGGGTGTCATCCCCACCCCAGTTTTAACTTTCAAGGGTTTCTAGGTAACCAAGTTACTGTTTTATGTGTACTTTCATGAATGATGTTTAGTCTATTACTTTCATTACATTAATGAAGAATGTGATAATGCTATGAATCTTTTCAGTATTGATAAAATGGATTAATAGGTGATATCTAATTCACCCCCCCCCTCTCAGTATCACTTTTCTCAACTAAATTTCCAACAATTGGTATCAGAGCACTAGGGTTTTCTTATAGAAAGTCTAACCACTTGAAGATAAAGATCTTGAGATGGAGGTTTATAAGCTGGGAAAATTTATAGAGAATCAGAAGATCGATGCCCAGCTTGTATGACAACAACTTGAGGTAGCCAGAGGAGAACTGAAGAAATCCTTAAGCAAGAGAAGAGAAATTGCTATTCAGCAAAATGAATCACAATATCAAGAAGAAGACAACACTGGATTATTTGATAATGGGAACTCTACAGAAAGTGACAAATCTATAAAAGAGCTACTGGAGAAAAATAGCATACTAAGTGATGACATCAGAAATCTGAAGAGAGAACAAGAAATTCAATCTGTTAGACTTTGTGAAGTAGTTGAACAAAAAAAGAAAGCCGAAGAAGAGAAGACAATGGTTGAAGAAGACAAGAGACAAATATCAATGAGACTTGATGAAAGGACAAGTGACATGGAAAGGTTGACCAAAAATCAACTAGACATGGTAAATCAACTACTATTGGTTAATCAAGAGTTGGCAGAAAAGATATGGAAATCAACAATCTGATCTCTAAGAATGATCAACTGAGAAATGAACTGGGATCTAAAAAAGAAATTAATGAAAGGATGAACAAACCAAATGAAGCTGCAAAATACTTTGAAGAACTTTTAAGATCACCTAGAAGATCTGGTGATAAATCTAGACTTGGACTAAATGAGCATTCATCATCCACTGAGGAAGGAGAATCATCAAAAGGTAGAGAGCAAAAGAATGCTAAACCAAAGAACTACAAGCCTACATGCCATCACTATGGAAAGCCAGGACATACAACTAACATTTGCAGAAGCAAACATGGTAAATCTGACCCTAAACCTAAATTTAATGGACATTGTTTTAACTATAAGAAACTTGGACATCAAGCACAAGAATGCAGGTCTAAGGTCAGCAGTCCACCTATCTCACCAAAATTTCAAGGACACTATTTCACTATCAGAAGTATGGACATAGAGCATTTGAATGCATATCTAAACCTAAATGGTCATCAAATGAACAGACTAAGTCACCTATGAAGAGTAATTCATATAAATGGGATTATAACACTTGGTATAGTTGTCATTACTACAGAAAATATGGACACATCGGAGAAAATTTTTTGAAGACTCATTTTAGAGGTAGATCTAAAAGTTGGATGAACGGAAGAATGGTATGCTATCAATGTAACAAGATAGGTCATCTAAAGAGAGATTGTAGATCACCCATACAGAGCAATGATCAAAGCAAGAATGAAGATATCAGTGAAAATTTGAGAAATCGGGTGAACAAAACATGGAAAAAGAAAGAAGGAAGCACAAGTGAAGCCAATGCACCTGAGGTCACCCAATCTAATGGATCAAGTGATCACACTTCTTCAAACTAAGAAAAGGAGGTATGTATGGAGCTGAGTCTTACAATGTTTTATCTTATATCAGTTCCTAACATAAGTTGAGTAAAAGTCCATATCTGCATTGAAAAATATGCATTAGGACATGTTTGAGCCATGTGGAACAATTCATTTTTTATGTCGAGTGTCATTGTTTTGACCGAGTTATCAATGTATGTCGAGCACCTGTGATAGCCGAGATGTGATGTACACCAAGCTTTATCTGAACAGTTGTATCAACCGAGCTTGTGTTAGCTGATCTTAGTATAATATTGCCAAGACAACTGTATTCCACCTAGAACATGTACGTAACATTTATGAAGCCCTAATTCAACCATTTGAAGTCTATAAAGTGAAATTTTACCGTTCATTTCATTTCACCAACGAATTAAAATTTCTTTGAGTGACTAAGAGAGCATGTAACCTATTTGTTTAAAGGTGATTTCAAATCTTTTTAGTGTGCCACCGAAAAATCATCTGCAGAACACTTACGCAAAGGTACCCTACCAAGCAAAAATCTTTTTTGAGAAATTTTAAGTTGATATCAATGGCATCATCTTCATCTGCTGCAATGAAGGAACAAAGAAAGGAGTTTTTCAATGTTTAGTTAGTAAGGAATGAGGTGAGAAAGCCACAAAAGTTTCAGGTCGTTCCAAAGAGCGCGATCATGGGAGATCTTAATGGAGCTCTGTCATCGATTCTGAATTTTTTTTTAATTATGAACGATATTAGGTCATGCTACATGTGAAAAATTAGAGAGATTGGGGATTATGAGATTAGGGAAGCATACGACAAATTGTGTAGCAATGGAGTGTTGAAGTCAGAACACCAAAAGGTTGTCGAGCAAGGGTTAGTTCATTCCCTAGATTTTCCACAAAATTTTAAATTTGGACTAGATCAAAATCATACTGAGTAGAGTGCATGACATGCATATTTGGCTAGAGGATGGACTAGTACCGATAACAAAGGACATGATTCACCGGGTTGCTGGATACCCTACAATTTTTGGTAAGAGAATAATGAAATGTTTAAGCAAGGAAGAAATAGAGGCAAACACTCAGGTAGTATGGAATAAGCATGGAATGACAATCTCCACTATCACTGATTCAGAGATTGATTTTGCAATGAGGGTAATTGCTTAAAAATTCTACCAGTCTAGTTGGTTAGATAGCGTCACATGCATGGTAGTGGATCAGGCTTGGAAAATTATCAAGAAAGGACATACTTACTTTTAATATGAATTAGAACAATAGAGAGGGGGGGGGGGGGTGAATTAGTTGTTCTCAAGTCCTGATGTATAAAAAAAACTTAAAACCTTTCCTTAAATCAAATCCAACAACCAAAAGAAACTCGGTCATCGCTTATTCAATAATAGAAACATACAACAATGCAGTCCACCACCCAACTGTAACTTAACTTGTAAAACATAGAAATGTTCAACCAAAACATTCACACAAGTATTAACACCAAGATTTATAGTGGAAACCCAATTTGGGAAAAACCACTTTGTAACATGCTACTATTATTTTCACTCTTCTGAAGTGAGCTCGATAAAAAGCCAACCTTGTCAAAGGTTACAATACACACTGTCAGGTGTGACCTGGTTAAAGGATTTCAATCACCTTGTTAAAAGAGAGCCTAGTCATAGGACTTACATACACTCCATTAGAATGCAACCTTGTTCAAAGGATTTAACATATGACTATTAGGTCAACCTCTGTTAAAAGGATTTTGACTGTTATAATGGTTAGAAAGTAGCAGCAATATTTATCTGAAAATATACAACTCACTTTGCAAATATCAAATCTGATTCCATACACTAATGTTGATTTACTGACTTTGAAACTTTTCCATCTCCATCTTTGATCTGCTCATAACTTTTCTTTAAGCAACCACCACAATTTTCCTTCAGCCTTTTCTGCTTAAACAGTCAGTAAAACTTTTCTGATCTTCCAGCATTCTTTGTTCACCCATGCACTTACATATCCAAAATGCTCAGGTTCCCCTTATACTTTACTCAATTAGGTTAACTCATCTTATGTCATTCAATCTCATTCATAGATCTTAGGGTTAGGTCAGATTCATTGAATCTACCCACTTCATGTTCTTCAGCTCCTTTTCTAGAATCATCTCAAATCTCTTAAATATTTACAATAAAATGTTTTACAGTGCATTTAATGCTTTCAAACAATTAATAAATAAAGTCAACACGTTTTACATAATCCAAGAATTCAACAATGTCGGCACCAAAATTAAACTCTCTTCAAATATAAAATTGCTGATGCTCGGTCAATACTGTGATCAACTACTTGGTCTTCATGTAGAAAGCTTGGTCATTACTAAAAATATTTACTCGGCTTACACTGTCTTCCTCAGCAATTAATTGTTGTTTGTTCGACACTATAATTTTTCTTAGCATACATTGACTCGGTCGACACTAACATTATTCGGCTTAAACATGATTTTTCCATTCTTTGCTCGGTCAAGCCTACCAATTTAGTCTTCAGTCTTACTAGTATAAACAATGCATTATTTCATCATTGTGCAACATAGTCAAGTACACTTTGTAGTATCAAGATAACTCAACCTTTCCTTAGGTGCTATTATTACCAACCTTGCCTATCCCCTTAGCAACACTCAAATAGATATAGTACTTTCCTAAGTAGCAATAGTCTTACCATTTAAGGTTTGACATCAATGACAATACAACAATTGTTTCAATTGCAGTTTCCAACACTTATGACCTCGTCGAACTCCAACTGAGCCAACTTGCAGAGAACCTAACTTCAATCCGAAAAGAAAATAATTCTATGTGTAAGTTCAGTTCCCTACTCATATGTCTATTCTTTTATATTTAGAAGTGTTTTCCTACTATTGGAGGAGTAATCTAGGATAAGAAGAAGCCAGTCATAGTTCAAATAAATGAGTTTAAATCAGTCAGATAGGAGAGAGTTTTGAGAATGTGATGGAAAATTATTTCATTGAATTCAAGAAGAAAATAAGGAAGGGAAGTAGGATTCCTGTGTCATTATTTAAGAAGTATAGCTAGGACATTTTTTTCTTAGTCGACATAGATTTCACTTATGCACAAGCTATTTTATTGATGGTTTCATGGCTAATGTCATTACCTTATGAGGTAAATATTGATGAGACCACAGCTGCAATAACAGTGCTATTGGCCGAAGAAATTGATAACAAGGCTCCTTATTTTGGAACATATGAAGAGGCAAAATCTAAAATAACCATGAGATTGAAGGCTACTACCGTGAAGAGAAAAAGGAAGAAAATTGTGAAGAATCTAGTAAAAATGATGGGAGAAACAGAGGAGAATGCACAGGTCTTAAATTAACACAAGGAATGGGAGAAGATGAAGCAAGTGATCCCAGTGAGAATGATGAAGAACAAGAGATAGTAGTAAAAATGAAGAAAGGCAAGAAGGTAGTAGTTGCCGAGCTTGTGGGTAAGAAGATGCAAAAACCAAAAAAATGTGCACCCACACTAAAACATAAATTCACAAAAAAAATGATTTTGACTTCGAATATAAGCTCTGCTCAAATCTATTCAATAGAAATTCACACAAGAATTGATTTTGATTTTGAATTTAAGCTCTTCCCAAATTTGGTTAACAAAGATTCATGCAAGAATTGATTTTGATTCTGAATTCGAGCTCTTCCCAAATTTGTTCAATACAAATCCATGCAAGAACTAGTTTTGATTTTGATTTGAGCTCTTCCCAAATTTGGTTAACAGAGAAAAATCTATTAGGATTAGGTAATACCAAGAGGGGGGGTGAATCAGTATTATGAAATTTTAATTTAAACTGAACAACCTGTTACCCTAATTTTCCTATTCTATGCAAATTTGGCTAAAATCCATTCAGGAGTCTTTGTTTTTACCCTGCCACGCATCCCTAAAAATTTCATGAATTTATGTCTGGTTTCCTGGCCTCTACAAATTTTTCTAACTCCCCGGTCTGCAAGTTAAAAATTCATAAAAATAGTCATTATATCAAAAAACCCTGCAAACCCTAGCCTTCATTCTATTTGGTCGTTACCTTTTCAGGCCACTTAAATCCCTCTAAACACACGTGCCCTTTAGCCACTAGGTTGTCGAGCGGGTCCCTTTTTAATACTTCCTGCAAAGCCTAAGTTTCCTAAAAAATCTTTCTAAAGTGCCTTCCCCTTAACTTGTGGCTGTCGCATGATCTCATGACTCTGGGTTGTCAGACTTTCTGACATATGATCATGCAACGGGGTGACACCTATCGGTGGGCCCAGCTTTTAAAAATCCTAAGCAATGTTTTACTTCCTGATTAAAGAAGGATAATCTATTTGATCGGTCGATTGTCACATGTTCGCAAGGCTTAATCTTGTGCCTTGTGATCATGTGACGACTGTTGATCTTCCTCCCAACTCAACGCTTCCTGACAGTGGGTCCATTGCCACGTAGTCCGAGGTTTCCCCTTCTGGTTGGCCGTAAGTTTGGTGACATGGAGAGGTGTTAGTGGGGTCCGATGGCTGTCTTTCCTCAAAGATCTGACGATTGTCAAATGTTCGCAAGGAATATTCCTTGCCCTTGCGATCATGCGATAGCCATTGATGTTGCTTTATTGCCATGGCTCTGACAGTGCGTCCTCTTTTCTGATGTGCTTGCTCCTCATTGGATGGGGTTTTGAACAGGTGGAAGTTTGTCAGTGGGGTTAGCTTCCTCAAAGGATTGAGTTCTGAGCAAGATCGATGATCCTCGTTATGCTGCCAAGGTAAGATACATGCTATTTAAGCTGGCGGTATAACAACAACCGTCTGATGAAGATAAAGAAGGTCGTGGGTCCACATTGTCAGATGGGCTGATGTGTAAAGCTTTTGATTGGTCGCGAGCTGGTGATGTGGAAATCTATCAGTGGGACCGTGTCAAAAGGTTTGCGGATGTATCAGAAAGGCTAAGATCTATGGTGGTCATATGATCTCATAGAATCTTCCGACCCTATGAGATCATGCGCCCGCTGTTAGATTGGAATCTTAGTTGCAGTGGGTCCGATGTCAAAAAGAATGTGACATGGATCCATTTGGCAGTGTTTGATTGGTTGGTGAGTGTGCAACATGGAGTTTGTCAGTGGGCTCGTGGGGTCAGTCTTCTTCAAACCATTTAATGCCTAGTTTGATCTTGCGGTCGTCGTTATACCATTTGGTCAAGATGCTCATCCTTTAGCATCATGGTATAACAACAACCGTCTGATGCGCTCTCAGGGCCATGGGTCCAGGGTCTGCCCTGTCACGCTAATTTTCTTTCTTCCGATTGGTTGCTGACTTCCACGGTGGCATTTGACTTGTCAGAAGGGTTTTAGACTATTTTAAAAGGTGCATCGCAGCTATTCATCTATCGGGAAGGGTTTCTCATTGACGGACACATTTTAAAATGACCGGCTAGCCATTAATTTTCAAATTTAAATATCTTTGCAGAGGGTTTTCTGCTAGCGATTGATTCAAACATGCTACGAGTAGTGAGGTAGCTAGGAAATTTATGTTTGTAGGACATTTGTAGTTCAGAAAGATGATGAGAAGGTCTGGGCAGTCGTCACGGGTCGATTCTTGTCCCTGTGAGGTACCATTTTTAACAGTTATGGCGAGACCAAGTTGCAGGTAGGTAGATGGATCATGGCGATTGGATTTTTGCAGGTATAAACATGAAATGGACACGCAAACATAGATATCTGATCAGCTGGGATATTTTCATGTGCATTTATGGCCAAATTTGACAAAATTAGGGTTTGATTATTATATGAAAATTTATGTAAACCCTAATTAGATTTTTTGGTTCCTGCATGTGTGCATTGGAGGAGATGTATATAATGTTTTTAGAGAGCTTTAGAGCTCAGAATGAACTTTTTGGTAAAAAGAAGAGTTGGGCAATTGTAAAGAGAAAATATATCTTTTCTTAGAAATCTATCTGTGGTATTCTTCTTGCCCTCTAGTTTTCTACAGTTGTAAATTCCCATTCATAATTCAGATATTGAAGATATTTTGTGACATTTCCCATGTCCCTATGCCTTCTTGTGTGAGTTATCTCTTAATGAATTTAGTAATTACATGCTTCTCAGTGATATCTTAGGGTTCTAAATCCCTCTTTCTTTCTACAATTTTGTGTATCATTGTGGATGATTTGATGTGAGTTCTTTTGTGGGTATACTTCAACCCCTTAACTATCTTGTCTCACTCCTATACCTAGTTGCAGAGGTGAATGTTTGTTTGCAGGTCATAGATTGTTGTCTAATTCCAAAGGGTGTTATTGTTTGTGAAAGAATCTCTCTTTCCCTGAATAGCTCTTTTCACCTACAGACCCTTCTATGAAGTATTTATGCAAACCTATTCAATGAGTTTTGATCTCCTAGACCTAAGTCTATCCATTGATTTCATCTTTTATACTGTAATTCATACCATATTTTTGGTGTATCACCTAGTAGGATAGTTCACTTTTAGTCATTTCCCTTTCAACCATTCCTTCTATCCCTTTTCCTCAAAAGATTTACTTTTCTGTCAAGAAGCAAATTAAGGTGATTATCCAAGAGGAACCAGCCTAGAACCTGGAGGTCTCATCTCAGTTAGCATAGGTCCCACAACCTGGAGATGATTCCCATGTTATACTAGGTTATCAAGACTATGAGAGCTTGAAACAAGGGTGCAAACTTAGTGTATAACACAACCAATTGAAAATAAACCATAAAAATGTTGAAATGAAAAGAACATAAATGCACAACACATTACTCATGACACCATGATTTTTTTTCGAGGAAACCCTGGTGGGGATGGTACCCACAACTATGCACTAAAATATTATATCCCTATTAGGAGATCTAGCCTTGTTAGGAGCTGATTATTACATAGTACATTTCCTTGTTAGAGGAATAAAAAACTCTATTAGGGGTATACAAACACCCTGTTAAAGGTGGTGAGCATACAACTCTTACAATCAAAATATTGTCTCAAAGAGTTCTCCAAAAATGAACAATACAAGCACTTGTTATGCTTAGATAGTTCCAGTTGTAGCTGTGTCAAACACTAATCTCACATCTACTCTCTTCTCTCAAATTCACATCATCACATCATCATCATGATCACACTTATCACTTTCATAAAGCACTCTATACTTATATAAATTTTTCCATCTAGTTGACTCTCAGAATACTTCACAAAACATAATAAAACTTATGTAAATGCTAAACATAGAGTCCGTAATCATATATTATCAAAGTGTCTTCAATATATAACTTCTATATGAATTATCACATTTCCATACCAACTAACCTTTCCTTAACCTTCTCAAGTGCTCATATGTCATGTTGCACTGATTTTGTGTCTTTGCATACCTTCACAATGTTGCATCTCACTAATCTGATCACTAGGACACATGCAACCTTAACAAAAGGTTCTACATATCCCAAAATACCTTCTACTATCTTTGCAAGCCATAATACATCATACATTATCATTGCTAACCAAAACTATAACATATTATACTGTTATCCTAATTCTATACTTAGTCATTTTCATGACTATGACTCCAGTACCAAAACTCTCTGCATGTGATCATTCCAGCATAAGTATTTCCATAAATGACAACCCTTAAGTGATCCCTAGTTCTCCAAAACATCACTTGCCAAAAAACTCAAGAATTGGTTTTGATTTTGAATTTGAGCTCTACCCAAAATGGGATGCAAGAATTGGTTTTGATTTTGAACTGGAGCTCTACCCAAATTTGTTCAGTACAAATTCAATATGGTCTCAAGTGTTAATGATGGCATAAGTGCCTTGTCCATGACCAATAATGACTTGTTAAAAAATTGATTCAACTTGGGTTATCAAGTTTTTAGGATAATGCATGTTTAAGATGCATCACCATTAAAAGGTTATGTGTTGGCTTTTGTTATTCTTCTACTGATTGTAGGAGTGTTTGTGCAACGAAAGAACTCTGGCTTTGAGGTCTGGTAGTTATTCCCAAATTGTTATGTCAAGTCTATTAGTTTTATATGGACAATGCAAATGTAGAATAGTGTAGGCATGTCAACTATTTGGCAAGAAAATGCATTTACAATCAATGGTTAAATGGATCTCTTTCACCACTTTGTCAATTAAAGAACCTAGAAAAAAAAACATGAGAGTTTGAAAAAAGACGTGCAAAAAAACAAAGGGAATTTACAATTGAAATTTCTATCTTTTTTAAAACTCAAACTAAAACACACACCTTGTTCAAAATGTGTGAGGGTTTGGAATGGAAACAAGAGGAGGGCAAAAAATTTGGGCCCGATTTTGGTTTAAAAAACATTGGAAACTTTGTAGATGAAATTAGACTTCATTTACAGTGCATTCTTCCCCACGTACAATAGAGCAACGTTCACCATGTGGGGGATCAAATTGTGATTTCTCAATAGCATTCTCACAAGTGCTACAATATTTCTTATTTTAAGCGACACAACTTGCAACACAAGCGTAAGAGACAGTGATAATGGTTGCAATTCTAGTAGTGTTTGTGATGGACATCTTTCAATCGTCAGGAGTACTAGTATGAGACTAGACTAAAATTGGCTAAACAATATTAAAACAAACCACCAATAGAAAAGGGGAGGTGTAGAAAGTAGAGGCAAGTTGGCAGAGGAAAAGTAAGTAGGTTTTGGTCTCGAAGTGACTGGTAGCATGCAATAATTGTAATCCAAAAAAAGAAATTTGACAAATTAAAATGGTAAGAAATAAGAGAAACAACTGCTTCTTTTTAGGGTGTGTTTTCAAGCATAAAAAGTGTTTATTTTGCTGACAACACATTTTAGTACAACATGCAATAATAACAATGCACATTCTAACAAATTTCTATTCACCAACACCATAAATAATTCTAAGGCGCTATGAAAGCAAGAAACGTAGACGACATATTTTTCAATACTATCAATAGGAAAAATCGACGGATCAAACTATTTCAATCAAATTTGCAAACATTTTTGTGAGTTCTAAGTCATCAATTTTAAAAATCAGATCATCCATTTCAGATATGAAACATCTTCGACATAAAAATACTTACATAGTCATATCCATAAACTCTAAAATTTATTCATTAAACTTAGAAAAATACACTTACAACCGCACATAATTTTCACTTAAAAATTCATAAAATCTTTAAGAAAATACAATAATTTTTTTAAATGAATAAAGCCAAAGATTTAAAAAAATACAATAGCTTCCAACTGTATTGCATACATTGAAAAAAATTAACCTTACTCTTCAAAATTATTGAAATTTATGCTCACTCAAAAGAAATATTTTTTTTAAAAAACCTCTAGCATAGGATTCCACCTATTTATAGTCTCCACGATAATAAAAAAAATCATTTATTTCCATTCCAAAATATCTTCACTTACCTCATCTAAATCCAATTATAGTATTTTGACTTTAAAAGCCCTCCCCTACGAGGCTTATCACATTTACGAGTTGCCCTTCCTCCTCTCCCACATATTTTCTAATTTATAACTAGCAATCGCACCTGAGTGTGCAATGGGTACATCTTTTTTTCTATGTTTTTTTCTTTTTTTTTGTTCTTGTTGTTGTCATTAATGTGTATTTTTTCTTTATTGAATAGAAATATAATTTGAAAATATTTGTTGCAATACATTATTTATTTATTTTTTTGCTTGAGAACATTTGTATTCTCTAGTGACTTAACTATTTACAGAGAATACATGTATTAAACTTGTTTTACAATAATATGGTTAGAACTGAATGTAATATGTTGGGAAGTTTTGTTTTTTGCATATTCAAAGAATCTATGTATGTATTTTCTAGTACAATAAATGGAATAGTTAATATTTTTGTACATGATTGATAACATATAGCATTTGGATTGAACTGAAGCTTACATGCAATACTTACATATTAATTTATTTTCTTGGAAAGAGGATTTTTTTTTTGAAGTGTAAATATCATTAGCATTGTATAAACAAGTAGTATAGATCTAGTTTACTGCAAACTGTGTAAACTAACAGCCTTAAAGGTTAGCATTAGTTCCAATGGGTTCATTTGCAATTGGGTTTAAATCATCGAACTAGTAAAGGTGTTCGAGTGTTTGAGGAAGTACACCCCAGTTGCATGTGTCAAGATTAATAGTTGGGTAGAATTTACAAGTGGTTTGGGTCCATGTAGGTATTTGTTCCCTTAAAATCTTTCTTATACGTTCATGTATGGGCATAGATAAATAAGGTCCCTGTAAGGTAGATTAGGTTTTTCTTTCTTTCTATAAAAGTAATGGTTGATTCATTTGTAATATTCACCCAAAAAAATCTAACCTAACATTATCATAAACTAATTAATCAAATTCATCCAAAAATCTAACCTAATATAATCATAAATAAGTTTTTTTTAATTAAACCACAATACAATCTACAAACTGTAACTACCTCAATATAACTACTTCCTTAATCTGCACAAATCTACATTAGTGTTTGTTTCATATATCTTTGACATCCACAAATCTTAAAAAGCCCAAGTTTAAAATTTGGACATTTCTATCATCTAAATTTAAATATTTAAATCGATGTTTTGAACAACTATTATAATTGAAATTATTATATAATTTATCATATATAAATAAAATTTTAAATACATATAATATGGTAAAAATAAATTATATTGTAATCATATATTATATATTGTAATTACGGTAATTTATACATTTTGTATATTTTGTATTCATTTCTTGTCAGGGTTGCTTAATGTGACATCTCAGCTATTGGCATAAAACTTATCCTTTGTAAAAATAATCACAATTAAATGTTTTAATGCAGTACTAACAAAAGTAATGTTGGGGATAATACCATGGTTTGGGCCTTTCTTCCTCCTTATTTTTGCACCATGTAAATCACAAAGCTGGAATGTTGCAAGTTGCTACCTCTCAAGTTGAGCCTATGGGGTTCCTTGCATACTATTACCAATTGTTTTTTTTTAAATGCTCTGCCTTAGTTCTTCTAATGATGAGGATTGAACCCATTAGTTAAGGTTTATTTTTTTAATTGTTTTTCTATCTTTCCCATCAAGTGAGGAGGGGTGATCCTTCCTTTACCTCTCACATCCTCTTACTATTATTATTATTCAGGAATCATCATGCATGTTTTGTAAAAAATGCATCTTTTTGAAGGTCTACATTGCTAATTAATGCATTATCCATGTCAGAGCTGCTACTAAATGCTCTAAATGTTGAACAATACTATGATGTTAAAGTTATAAGTAAATGTCAGGTTATAAAATAATTATATTAATTTTAAATACTTAAATAAATTATAATAAATTTTAAATAATAATAAATTAAAAATTTAATTTAAATATTTAAATTTATTAGGTTTTTTATAATATTTTAGAATATATTAAATTTTAGTTTATCAAAAGTAAATAGTTTTCAAACTATTAAAAATAAAACAATGAAATAAAATTATATTAAATTATAATATAATGTTAACATTTTTAATAAAAAATCAATGTAAATAATTTAATATAAACTTTGTTGTTATAATTTAAATATGCATATCTAAAATTTGTAAAATTTTAGAAACGAATTAAAATTAAAACCGTCAAAACAAAATCTTAAGAATAAAGACCATGACTTCCTGGTGGAGTCGAGCAAAGTCATCAGAGTGAAATCGGAGAGGGAAGACTGTTGCTTAACCCTACCTATTGAGTGTGAGAGGCAAAATATTATTTTTACAGGAGTAATTTACGTATGCTTTTTGTCAAAATATGTTGTGTGTGGACATTTTCAATCGTAACCTCCTCAACTAACAAACAAATATCACGTTTTGACTGATAATGGACATTTTAAAAAAAACCTTTGAAAAATACTCTTGAAAAAATATTGTTTTTTCAATCCCTAGGAATTTGTGCACGGATTTTTACAAACTTTATATAGATTTTTCAAATGTTTGCAGAATTTCAAACTCGACGGCAAAAATTCCACAAACCTAGTGACTTAGGTTAACAAAAATTATTACTTTTTAATTATAGTTCCAAGCCTAATAAAAGGAGATACTACACTATCTACTGCCATGACACTGAAAACCCCGACTTCTAGCCTTACATACGTTCCACTTCAAAATCCCATCAAAGGTCAATTTAAACCAATTTGCTTCTCAACATGTCCAAATCATAGCTTTCCTAAGAGTGACTAGTGCTAGCAGTTGCAACACATAATCACTAGGAGCAAAAAGTAGAAACCGTATCCCCAGAAAGAGTGAATGCCTTCCACGTATTGCGTTGCATGTGCTTCTGCGTAGCAGCTGTAAGTTCACATTTGTTCTTATGTTGCGTGGAGGAAGATGACACTTCATGTCGCGAAAATTTTGGTTGCCATGAGGCCACAGGGAATCAAAGAACTGTTGTATAGCTTCAGCACGAGGGACTCCATCTATGCCTACAATTTCCTAGAAGAGAAGATGAGCAACTCCACCAATATAACGAGCATAATAAATCAGAGGTACAGCAAGATCTCTTCTCTTAATCTCTGTGGGAAGCTTAAACACATCACGACATACCATATCTGCACTTTGTATAAGGTTGCCCTTAATCCCATGATTCGCAACACAAAAGAAGCCCCATTCTTCAATAGATTCTCTTACATTCTGCAAACACACTTCATCTATACGCCTGACAGGTCCAAAACAGGGATCATCATACTTTGCTTGATTGCCAACACTAGACAATGCAAGAGCCATGGCAAGAATACTGTTAGCAAGTAGCACAACCTTGATCTAGGAAGAATAACAAATGGTCTCTAAGCATTAATAATGGGTCACACAATATATAATAGCAAATGAAGAATTTGCCGCTTTTTCTTGCTTCTCAGATAATGGAAAATTGAGGTTCCAGCGGCTAAGGATTGTGACATTTTCCTTGTTTTTCCAATGTTCATGGTGAAAGATATATTTAGATGTGAGGACATAAATATTGATTCAATTAATACAAGGTAAAAAGAACATGCTCTGCAAGGACTTGAGCAGCTCGAATATCTGTCTGGAAGAGGAATCCAGCATTGTCTAGTGGATTTATTTTCTAGCATAATTTTTGGGTGTGGTCATCTTCCTCGGGCGTCCCACTGTCCTCTGTCCTCTGCCATTGTATCATGAACTAAAGCAAATGTGACTGTGCAGCTAAAGGGAGATCAGGAAAATTTGATGAGAATTTATTACATTCCAGGTCTAAAAATATCCTTAAGCTACAATTGTTCTCAAAGGTCTTAAGATTTTAGTTATGGTAACTTTTTAATTTCCTTTGTAAAACAAGTTTTTTGAAGAAAATGTCTTTAAAATGCATGAAGAATTTTTTATGTTGATTCTTGAAGCCCATCCCTGTTGTTTGCAGTACGCTGGTATCTATTATAAATTGTTCATAAGTGTATCTCATCTATCACACATTATAACTGCTTGTTTCTGTGCACAAGTGGCATTTAGTGAACCCAACTATCATACTATCACATTCAGAATATAAACTGATGTAAATTTTGCTGTCTAGACTGCAGACCACTCAAATTTTGAATGAGATAACCTGAAAGATAAAATATGTATCTTATTGTGCCAGATATGAAAACAGTTCAAATTTTCATGTTTATAAATAACCGTGTTAAATTGTGCTGATTATCATCCTCTCATTTACAAATTGGTTTAGAAGCTTTTGTTTAGTTTTATTAAAATCAATTGTACTTTCCTCACACATTGATTTCTCTTAATAGGGTTTTCGCAAGGTTGATCCAGATAGATGCGAAAGCCTACTCATAGCCATACACCGTCACAACAGCAACAAGGACAGAGTTCTTCTGTGGGTGCATGTATTAATTATAGATAAATATTTGTGCTAGGGGCAGTTCTCGCCAGGGTAAATCTACTATCAAATAATATTTACCATAATGACAATTCTTAGAGTTAAGGCTATGGAGCGTATGAACATATTCTAATACATGTTCATGACCTTAGCTAGCCGCTACAAGTACAAAAATGCTGCCTCTATTCATATTGACACAGGAAAATCTTGCCGAGAAAGCGAATTTTTTGGTAAGACCCACTGCTGAAAGAGAATCCGTGTAAGATTAAAAAAAATTATGCTTTACCTATTTCAATGCCACTAGTCCCAACTTTATCTGTTTTGTTATTGTAATTTGTTATTTAGCATCCAGATATAAGTAAAGAGATGTTTTTTGTAATAAAGTTTTTGATTTGCTGTGGTAATTTGATTTACCGAAGACAAATAAACAAAATGTGCAGGAAACAAAATTTGCAGGAAATGGACGAGGGAAGAGCGGTTGAGGAAGGAAAAAAGTACGGGAAATTTGTAAAAATCCTTGATGTTGTGTGCTGTTGTGTGCTGTGAGTTCCTGCTGTTGTGTGCTTCCTTTCAAGTTTCATGCATTCAGTGTTTCTTTTCAAGTTTCCGGTTTCTGTGATGTGAGTTCCCTTCACGAATTCATGTCCAAGTATTTTTATCTCACTGTTATTTTTTATTTATAGAAGAAAAGGGCGGTGCCGTAGACTGCCTTCCACCGAACACATTAACAGCAAGTGTAGAACAATAACTGAAGTTGATATCAGATTGTATGCAGATGGACCGCCATAAAGCTCCCAATGGTAGTCATTGGGCTATCCAGAGCTTACAACCGTTCGATGAGGAAAAACAGGCCGAGGCTTTCCAAAATGGAAACACCTACGGCATAATTAAAAAAGATTTCAATTTTTTTTATCTGGCAGTAAATTTGGAGCATAAGTCCTTTGTATTTCCTCGCCTTAGAAACAATTAAAAACACAATTCTTATGTGGGTTGAAAAGCCAATGTATCTTGTCTTATATACAAGATGTGACACAGCTAAAGATGCCTTGAAAAAAACACCACCACGCGTAAGGACAATACAGTACGTCAAATCTTCGTCTTTTGAACAATTAATAGTATAAAAAAATTATCATGCTAATATTTGGTGAGAACATCTGGTCGTCTGGAAAAGATGAGTTCCAGAAATTGCAAAGCTAAGATGCCTCATGCCCTTCTCATTCCTGTGCCTGCACAGGGTCACATAAACCGCATGATGCACCTCGCCTCCAAGCTCGTCTCCGATGGATTCCTCATTACATTCCTTAACACCGAAGAGAGTCATCAAAGAATGATCAAAGCAAAGAGGGAAAAAGACAAGCATCAATATAACAGCGATAAGATCAGAATGATTTCTGTTCCCGGAGGACTGCCGACAGAGGAGGTTCGCAGGGACAAACAAAAGCATGGCCCCTCTATTTTTTTTGAGGATCTTTAAAACACTCTTCGGACTTCTGTAATCGACAAAGTTATTCGGGAAATAAACGACAAAGATGAAGACCAGAAAATCACTTGCATGATAGCTGATGTCTGGACCTGCTTTGGCCTGCAGACGGTGGCCGAACTCCATCATATCTCGCTTGCTGCTCTGCATACGTCTCTTGTTTCCACCTTCGCCATCCGCTACTTCTCTCCCAAGCTCGTCTCCCTTGGGATTCTTCCTTCCGATGGTAAGATATTTTTTATGGTTTCTTTTATATGATTTGACAACACAGCTTTTAGTTTGGTCTAAGATGATCTGTAACTGTTGCTGTTGAAGGTATTCCAAAGGAAGACAAAATACAACAATATCTTCCCTCTATGCCGCCGCTGCGATCTGCTCATCTGCCATGGCTATACGGGGGTGAATACATGTTTCGTCATGGGATTCGAATGGGAGAAGAATCGGCTAAGATCGAATGGATCCTGTTCAACACTTTCTACGAGCTGGAACCTGGTGTGGCTGATGATTTGTCCAAAGAAGTGGGTGTGTCACATTGGTCCCTTGATTTCTCCCGACTTTCTGGACGAGGAGAGAAAAATATCGACCATGGCGGCCCCAAGCTTTTGGGAAGATGACATGGAATGTCTGGAGTGGTTAGAAAAACAGCAGAAGCAATCTGTGATCTATGTGGCTTTTGGGAGTGTGGCTATTTGGAATAACCTGCAAGTGGAAGAGCTTGCTCTGGGGTTGGAGGCTACCCAGAGGCCGTTTCTGTGGGTTGTGCTCTCCGATGGAATGAATGGGATCAGTACCGCTCTGCCTGCGGGGTTCCTGGAAAGGGTTAAAGACAGAGGTTTTATAGTTTCTTGGGCACCGCAGTTAAGGGTGTTGTCGCATCCTTCGATAGCTTGTTTTGTGAGCCACTGTGGAGAGCATCGCCATGGGAGTCCCGATGCTCTGCTGTCCTTATTTCGCCGATCAGTTTCTGAACAGCACATACATTGTGCATGTGTGGAAAGTGGGGCTGCGTTTGGAAGGCAGTAATGAAGGGTTAATGGATAAAGAGGAGATTAGGAAAGTAACCGAGAGATTGGTAGCTACGGAAGAAGGCAAGGCAATCAGAGATGAAATGAAGAAATGGAGTAGCGTGACGAAGAATGCGGCAAAAGAAGAGGGGTCGTCTTCCACAAACTATAAGCTATTTGTGGATGCCGTGAGGAAGTGAGTTCACTCATTTTGGATTCTATTATTGCTTGTTTTTTATTGTGAGGAAGCAAGAAGGAACAAGAAATCACTAGACAAGGAAAATCAACTGGACAAAGAGAATGCCAACAATTTAAATCAAATGAATACTATAATTATTGAGTTGTACAATTATTTTTATGGAAGTGATTCGTAGTAGATCTAAGAGTTAATTTGTTTAAGACTCGTGAGCGTATTGAGTTAAGACTGAATGCAAGGAAGGCATTTGCAAAATTAACCATAAGAAACAGTAGTGCAGGAGCACATGCAGGTCAACGAGCAATGAACAATGACCAAAAATATATGTTTTCTTAGTTTTGGAGTTGTGTTCACTTTGTCTGGTATCTCTTTCTATGTGAACCAAAATTTTAGATCTTGTCACACAAATTGTTATATTCCATGTTGAAGCAAAGTGTAGAAACGTAAAAATTGTTTGATATAAATTTAATGCAACCGCAATTGGATGGTGTAAAGCCTATCTCGGTGACCATTTTGTGCTAAGAGTCAGAATTTTGGCATAAGAAGCAAAAACGTCACACAAACTATTGATGAGTTGTAATGATCGCAGGGTATGTTCAATACAAGTGTTGAAGAGGCTTTTGAAACCCTCGCTCAAATGATATTGGCAGAATGCCAAATTTTCCAATCATTACTAGAATTTATCTTGCATCTATTGGCACGTTGAATGTTTGATAACATTCAATTACTTGTAGATTTGTAACAGTTCTGAAGTGGCACCCAGAAAAGAAAAAAAAAGATGAAACTGATCCCTATGGAAAAATGTAAATTGAAGGGGCATCGCTCAGGAAGACTTAAAGGGTTGTATTGGCCTACCTAATGGAAGATAGGAGGAAAAAGAGCATAAGAATCGATACATAACCATTATTGTGCAGAGACAGATATAAGGAAGGGTTCAATATCGTGGATAACAGAATTGAGGAGGAGAGTGTGAGGTTGCGTAGTATAAGGGGAAGATGTCAATGTGCACCAGAAGGTAGATATAGGGACAGAGAGTTTAAAGAGTATGCAGGAAAGTGTTAATCGTATAGAAAATTAGAGATGATGTTTGTATCATTTGTTTGTAATGAAAGACAATTTCATTTGTTGTGTTACATTTTACAAATTCGAATAGGATAAATCATATTTCTTATTGCAAATACAAGTCTTGAAATCACAGTCTCTGTTCTATTGGGTGTTTTGATAAGCTATTGGGTGTTTTGATAAGCTTTGATTTTGGAGAGTAGAAGGAAGTACCTACTTGCATCAAACAAGAAAATGTTAAACAAAGAAAAATTTAGAAGGTCAAAGCTGATGAGAAGAGGGGGCTAATTGTTAATGAAATCAATTTAAAAGACTTGCAATGAAAACTGAAATGGAATAAATATGTTTTATAAATTCTTTAAAGAATAATTAAATTAGAATAAGATCTGGAACAGTTCAACAAAGATATCTATGGAAGCAACTTCTCCATGGTCTTAGCATATTGGAAAGAGTTGTTCTCCGAATTAGAATACTATTATGCTAAAGAGAAACTTATTTGAAGTAAAAATCTAGATAAAAATAAGAATACAATACTAAGACCTAGTTAAAATAAAAATTCAAGAAAACCATAAAATAAATAATATATATTATTGATATTTAATTTCCTTTAAAATGCTACAAAATAGTGTGTCATAATTGTTAATAATGTAAAGACCAACCGTTTTCCCTCCAACGGTGGTTGTTGAACTTCTGGTTTGAAGGTTCTTCTTTATCTTAATTATCATTCAACTTTGTTGGTGTGATATATGTTTTTCATACATAGATTAATAAAAGCAATCGAGAGATTAGTAGCTACAGAAGAAGGAAACACAATCAAGGAAGGAATTATAAATATATATTATGGTCTTGAATTCAATTTTGATGATAAAATTTTTATATTAGAAATATATTAGCACTTGCACCAAAAAGAGGTGCAAGGATTACTCTATTAGACAATTAAATTTAAATTGGTATGTTAAGAAGACATTCTTTATTGTATATATAATTTTTTGAAAATATTTTTTATATTACTGGTTTACTTTTCAATTATATCGGGCTCCAATTTTATTAATCTTCACATTTGTACCAAATTACATGCAAAATATTCAAGAGATGTGACCAGCAAAATCATGGTATTCATAGCTACAAAAGTGAACATGTGCCATAAAAAAACATCCACTCTTATCTAATAATTTAGTTTCAAGGTTTTTAATTGGAAACAATAGGAAATGCAGGGAAAACTCATTTAAAAAGATGGCTTCTGAACACAAATATAAGTGACAAAGAACTGCATAATCATTTGAAATAATTGACATGAGAAAATAAAAACTATTAAATCTAAAATCATCCAATCATTTTTCAAGGGAAATTTGTTTCAAATGTCAATGGAAAATGTTGAAAGCAAGCTCAAAGGGTTCGTGATAATATGGGAACTAAAGCACACAACTTAAAGAAATATAATTTGAAATTATGATATTTAACTTTTATATATAATTTATTCTTTTCATTTATATGTTTGTCTAATTTCATTGAAATCTTCAAAAAAGTGTACAATTTTTAATTTTAAGTAGAAGGAAAAAACTTAAGCAAAAGTAAGAAGGAACAAGAGATCACTAACTAAACCATACAAAGAAAATAAACTCAACAAAGATAACGTTAGCAATTTAAATCAAATGAATACTGGTAAGTATTGAGTTGTACAATGATTTTTATGGAAGTTAATTGTAGTAGATCTAAGAGTTAATTTGATTGAGACTCGTGAGAGTACTGGGTAATTTAGACTAAATGCAATGAAGGCATTTGTAAGTTAACCACAAGAAATAAGAAACATTAAAAAAAAAAGAATTTAGAAGGTCAAAGATGATGAGAAGATGTATCTAATTATTAGTGAAATCAATTTAAAAGACTTGTAATGAAAATTAAAATGAAATAAATATGTTTTAAAAAAATCTTGAAGAAAAATTGAATTAGAACTAGATCTGGAACAATTCAACAAAGAGATTTAGGGAAGAAATTTATCAATGGTCTTAGCATATTGGAAAGCGGTGTTATCCTAATTAGAATACTATTATGCTAAAGAGGAAATTATTTGAAGTAAAAATCTATATAAAAATAAGAATAAAATATTAAAACCTAGTTAAAATAAAAATTCAAGAACACCATGAATTAAACAACATATACTATTGATATTTAATTTCCTTAAAAATGATATGGACTAGTGTGTTGTAACAGTTGACTCAATAAAATACAATTGTGTGCTTTCAAATTTTGTCCAATGTGTGCCCCATATAGTTCCTTAGGGTAAAACCTACTCCATAAATTCTAGGGTTTCTCTTAGAATCTCCTTCAGCATTTAGCTTATTTTTATCACATCAATAGTTGGAGCATGTCACTCTATCATGGATCTCCTCCTTTGAGATCATTCACCTAACAAGCTATCCACTTGCAAGATGTACAAACCAAACCAAAGATTTCTCAATTCAGAATACCACTAAAAAAAAATGATCCTTAGTGTCTTATCCTATCACTATGTTATTCAAAACCTCTACAATGGTTTCTTCAATTTTTTTCAAGAAAGAGGCTAATGAAAACTCATTTTCCTAAAAATTAGTTTCTCCTCCTTCCATGGTTTTCATAGGAGGATTGAGGGACTAATGATCTAGAGGTGGGAAAAAAATGTTTTTTTTTTTATGGGGGATAGATCATTCTTTGAAAATATAGTTAAGGATGTCATTGAGGAGAGCCCTACTCCAACCTATCCTAGCAAAAAACTAGTACCAACACTCTTAGTCCATCAATAGGTGTTCCTATGAAGAATAATGGTATGAGCTCAAGATGTATTCTAGATGATTCTATCTACCCCATCTCCGATTATGGTAGTCCTATCCTTGAGTGTTGATCTTCAATTTGGATAACCTCATTCAAAGGCAGATCAAGTTCAATCTAAGATTTTTTCCATTTCCAGTCCAAGTCACCATTCATTATCTCTTCCTACACAGTCTCATAAATGGGGACCTGAAATTCATTCAAGTGTGCTTGAAGATTGAGGGACATCCAAAATGTCCTCTAAAGTAGGGTGTTTACCCCACAAATCTTACCAAAATGGAGCAAACCTTCTATTGTGGACATCTTAAGTTAAATAATCTATGACAAGGGGCCTATAATTACTCATAAAGTTGAGAATCCTTGACCTGTGGAGAAGGTTATTTGAAGTAAGGATGCATGACACACGCTCAGTGATCAAATAATTTTCTTTGGAGGATCCTTTCCCATTTTAAATGAGGTTCCTCAAACATTCTCCATATCAACATATTGCCTTATGCCCTATTTTGAGGAATTCAATTCATAAGCCTTACCACACCAATTTATTTGGGCTTGCACAACTTTTCCTATGATATACGAGGTATTTTCTTACTACCCTTTCCATAATAATATTCTCATGCTTTGATTGAGCTTTTAAAATTGGTGTTGACCAATAGAGTGAAGAAAAACATGAGGCAATAGAAATCATTGATGTAACTGCTTTTAATATAGTGTTTCTACTAGCCCAAAACAACTGATATCCTTTCCAAGGGGCAAGTAGGTTGGAAATTTTTTCTTCTAGTCCTGACTCCTAGGCCAAGAGCTCTACCATTTAAGTGCATGAAAGTTTCCCTTTCTTGAATTGAAATAAAAATAGGATCTCTTGTTCTTTCCTAGCATTAGTAAAAAGAAAAAATCCTCATAATTTTATTTACTTACCTCTTGCTCTAAAGAAAAAAAGAATAGATTTCTAGCATCTCTTTGAATAACTTAGATGCTTTCCTTTTCATTGTACCGAACAAATTTATGTCATCGGTGAATTTTTGATGTGATATAAATGGACCATTTCTCGTCAATTGAATTCCTTCATACCATTCATTTGTAGTAGACTGTGAGATGGACCTTCAGAATGCCTCAACTATTATTATGAAGAGGAAGGGGGAGAATGGGTCTCCCTTTCTCAAAGCTCTTGAAGATTCAAAAAATATTTCATGAAGACCCATAGATGAGGATTGAATACCTTGGACCCACTATGTAATTTAAGATCCAATTCAACCATTTATTTTTGAATTTGAACGTCTTCATTACCTTGAAGAGGAATATCTAATTGAATTGGACAAAGGATTTCTTGATGTTAAATTTTATTAGCATAAGTTTTATTATTATTTTTTAATGGAATATTTTTCCTCTTGCATGATGATGATCCCATCCAAGATTGATATGCTCATCTAAATCTAATCTACTCATCAGAGATGATTTTTGGTAGAACATACTAAAAAAGTAAAATTGCAGACTTAGAAAGAAGTTTTTATATTGTATTACACAATGAAATCAGCCTAAATTCATCCAAATTGGAGGCCTTTTATTTCTTTGGGATTAATACCATGAACATAAATTATTAGTTTGTCTAAAAATAGTGTTTGATCTCCTTGAATCCTCAATTGCCTCCACTACGTCTTTATCAATGATGCTCCAACATTTGTGATAGAAGTCGGCCACAAAATTATATAGACTTGATGCCTTGTCTAGAGATAATTAATTCATCATTAACCTTACTTCTTCCTCTATTATCCTATCCATTACCATCCTATCACTAGTACAAAAACAACAATATATGACCAAATAAACTACCAAAAATTGTAGATAAATGACCAAATTTGGTCACGTAACCAGTGGTAGTTTATTGCCGGTCATTTATCTCGTGACCAAATTTATGACTAAACTATTTTAGTCATTTATTTGGTCATTGATTTGGTCATATATTTAGTCATTTATTTGGTCATTTGGTAGTTTATTTGGTCACTTATTTGGTCATTTGGTCATTTATTTGGTCATTTGGTAGTTTATTTGGTCATTTATTTGGTCATTTATTTGGTCATATATTTGGTCATTTATTTAGTCATTTATTTGGTCATTTATTTGGTCATCTATTTGGTCATTTATTTGGTCATTTATTTGGTCATATATTTAGTCATTAATTTAGTCATTAATTTAGTCATATATTTAGTCATATTAGGGCACGATGGAATTGAACCATCATCCTCCTACTTGTAAAGTAGGTGCTCTTCCATTGAGCTAGTACCCTTTAAATAATAATCATACCATGTATACTAGTACTTTCCACTAAACACGATTTCAAGTTTTTTCATCTATAGTTCAAGGGTAGCAAAGCTTAAGGGGAGGATGACAAGTGATACTTTAAACTCAATGGTGAAGCTATTCAATGTGCAATATAAGAATGAAGTGAATGACTCCATTGGAAAATACATTACATGTGGCTTGTTCCCCTTATTATAATGACAAGCATATATCTTTAGGGGAAACCAACCACATTAAATAGAGATAAAGTATGTAAGAATAATCATACCTTCTATATTTTCACTCCTAATTAATCCATCAAAAGCTTTACTACTTTAGAAGTCCACACTACTAATCATACCTTCTACATTGTTGTAGCTACAACCATATAAGTAATCCTCCATCAAGGTAAGTTGAGCGGAAAACCTAAAGCCTTGATTCTATAGACCAGGGCAGGATACAATAATTCTACAAATTATTCTCATATCCAACCTTATCCATATTAGTCTTGAAAAATATTTGTATAATAATTGTCATATCCAATTGTATCTATATTAGAGGATCATGAAAAATAGTTGTAACATGTGCACATGCACGCATGCACAACTGTAGACAAGGAACATGCATGCACACACACACAACCATACCCTAGGAACACGCACATGCACATGCACATACCCATACCCAAGGAAAATAATTACAGTGCCAGTATACCCAAACCTTGAACTTGTACCAGTCCCTACCAATTCTGGCAGCTTAGATTTTACTACATAGTAGGGCAATGGTCACCCCTAAAAAGGAAACCACTCTTCAGAAAGAACATGCACATGTAGCTTGGACTGATATGTTCCTGATTGACACAAAAAAACTAAGCTCTGAGGGTGAATAAAAAGAAAACAACATTGGTGAGTAGTTGTAATTGCAGTGACGTAGCTAAATTGTTTTATTTTTTTTGGTTCCCTATTTCTTAGCTAGTCAAATTAGGCAAGCCTAATGTTTATAGATTTTTATGGTCATTTAATGTATATAACTGGCCATTAGTGGCTTCAATGTCTTCTTGGTAGTGTCTCCTATTTAGTTTTTACTTTTAATGCTTGTGTACTGTAAACTTCTCAATAATTTGTTAAATACATAATTATGTATGAGTTTCTGTCAAACCACCCTAATAAAACCCCACTATTCTATCTAAATAAAAAGGTGTGCATCTCCAAGTTGTAGTAAACAGAGATGCAGAAATGATATTTGCCTCCTACATATAAAGAGGAAGATGGTCTCATTCCCAATTAAAATTGAGAAATTATATAACTCATCAGTTATCACCCAGCTAGTTTTGTATCCACATTTTAAAACATGACAGTTATATATTGAAACAATCCCCGATGGTGTTTATAATAAAAGTACAGACACAAAGAAAGTCACACTTATCCCCAAAGTAGAGATGGCAATGCCACGTACCTCAATAGCATCAACAATAGTAGTTGTCATATCAAATGTGATTTGTTCAAATGTGTCATCTAGAAAATAGATGATTGTTGTTAGTTTTTTGCCAGTCAATAGAGCTTCTATCTCTTCACGTGTAGGTATATTTCATCTTGGCCCAACCTTGATAGACCGCTTCAAAGCATTCCACTTATTCATAGTGAGGGCATGGACTTTGGGATCAATACTAGGAGCAGTGGCAACATCGTGGACATATTCAGATAAGTATGCTGCGATATCTTTTCTAGGGGGCATTGCAGAAGTACATAAGTACATAAGTTCCCATGCCTTTAACAAATAAATCCTACAATAAAATTACAAACAAAAATAAGTTTACTTGAATAGCTTTACAAAACATTAAATCACATTCAACTTTCAAGTTGTTCTAGTAATAAACTTTTCTACTTCAGAAACAATATGAGGGTAAGAGTTCAGAGTTGGGGGCCAATTCCGCGGAAGTCCGCAGGGGTAGAGAATTAGGAATACAAAATGAGCACCTGATTTTTACAAATTGGGCGCCCATTTAGGTTCAGGAGCCCGATGCACTTTCAAAAATCGGGCACCCATTTAAGATCAGGTACCCAAAGAAAAACAGACACCCCATTTGTTCAAAATGGGCACTCGATTTGAACAAATCGGGCCCTCGTTTTGAAAATCTATATATTTCTTTTTTTAAATGAAATTCTTGTCATTTTCATCAATAACAAAAATGGGATCACATTTGGTACAGCTTGGGTGCCCGGTTTAGCTTCCCCTATCGACCCCATCTGCCTTTTTTGTCATCTTCCAAGTACGTACTACTCTTTTTTATTATTTTTTTGTGATTTTTGTCATTAAAAATTGTAGTTTCAGGTTATTTTTAATTTAAAAACATAGTTTAATGTTATTTTCAAAATTATTGCATAAATTTAATTATATTTTATCTTTCAAACTTGTAAATCTTTTTTATTTCAATTTACTTTGTAAATTATCGTACTAAAGTAGAAAACTAATAAAATTTAGGTATACAAAATTACATTAAAAAACCCTACATAGAAAACCAAAACCCCAGGTAATAAAACAAAAATGTAAACCTAGATAAAAAATTAATTTACGAAACCCTAAACTTAGAAAATCAAAATATAAATTTAGAAAAACAAAACATAAATTTAGCTCAAACCAAAACATAAATTTAAAAACTCTCTCTCTCTCTCTCTCTCTCTCTCTCTCTCTCTCTCTCTCTCTCTCTCTCTCTCTCTCTCTCTCTCTCTCTCTCTCTCTCAAGTTTTAATTATTTAAGTCATTCAAGTTGTAAGGTAAAATATATTTTACAGTATGTTAATTGTAAATTATCATGTTTTTATATGTATGCAAATAGGCAATATGGATGATTTTCACATTGATGAGCTTATAGGTCAGCATGCACCACCAACACCTCCTCCACCTCCCCCTCCCCCTCCACCTAGAGAGCTAAGAGATAATATTAGGATAAATGTAGAGAAGATCATGAGAGATATAAACATTATTCAAAATGATCCCTATCTATCTATCCAGCTACTACACCTTGCAGATAGCATGCAAGACATAGTAGATTCCATACAGACATTAGACTATGAGATTGATAGTTTTATGCTGATGTCCTCTCTTATCAAGAGGTTAATAAGTTAAAAATTACAAAAAATGATTTGGCACGCTATTTTGTGAGCCCTACAATAGGTGAGCAGATACTTGGCAAGAAGCCACGTATTTCAATTAGATGGTGTACACACCCCGACATAGTAGGGCATTTTTGGGAGCGGTGGTGGATGGTGTTTGAGCATCCACCACACGCTAATCATGAGGTCCCACTTTATTTTTTGAAGAAATTATGGGCTGAATTTGAATTAGGTAAGAAACCTAATTATTTTGACATGAAAGCATTTCAGGGGGTTGGCTGGGGCATGCCACAGGATAGGCCAGGGGAAAAATTGAGTGACAAAACTAGAAATCATGTGTGCAATGAGCCCCTTGTTTCTCTTCCATCTCCTGTACTTCCTATGCCTGTCCATCATCGAGCAGTGCAGTCATCTCTTAGTTCTTTGAGTGCCCTTACGGACAATTTGTTATAGCACATGACCCAAGCGAGGACTGCCCCTAGCATAGCACATGTTTGCACGAGTTGTGGGGGTATATGTAGGGGTCCCCAGTCTGATCTTGATGCTGCCCATGCTTCCCATGGTGGATATGGTGATGATGTTGGTGGCGCACATGGTGGATATGCCGATGATGATGATGGTGTGCATGTTGATGGCACACATGGTGATGTCGGAGATGATATCTCATCATATGTTGCTTTACTCAATGTAGACAATGATAATCTCACACAGGTAAATTTACCTATAATTTAAATATAGTGCAATATTAAATTTCTTATTTATACAATTATGAGCCATAACATGTGGATTTTTTGGTGAACAGAGGAGGGTTGACCCTCCAATATTCACTAGCCATCATCATATGACATCGACACCTCGACATCTCAGTGCTCCATTCACGGTATGCACTTTGATCTTGATACATTTAAACTTTAATTGATAATGTGTTTGACGTATTTTTGTGATTTTTTAGGGTCTCTCATGTACCACTGAGATTGGTAGTCCTTCATTCTCTACCCCACCAATCACCGAGAGTCAGACGCATATACCTGTAGTATGTTTTTCATTTATTAATTTTAAGTATTTGTATCTTACTAATTTATGTAGAACTTTGATTCACACTTGTTTTTTTGTAATTGTAGACTTTTGGATTGTCTCATGTTGCACAATCACATTTACGTCCTAACTCATTGGTGGCATTAGCTACGTGTCACACACAGGTAATGTACAGATGTTTTTATTCCATATTTATATATAATCAAGTTATATATACTTTATAATTTATGTATATATGTACTATAAGTTTGATTCATGCTTTATATATGTTGTTCAGGTCAACACCACCATGAGTCTTGGCATGGCTACAGGATTAAGCCAAATGCATCCATTGACACTATCTTTTGAAGTGATGATTAATTTAAGTAATTTTTCAATGTCCTATGTGTATCTAGATATTTTTCAATGTCCTGTGTGTATCTAGATCTTAGATGATTAATTTATGTAATTTCTAATTTGTACTTTAAATTTTTTTACAAGACTTGGCTTCATCCACTTTTCATGTAGTTGAGGATGAGGGTACTCGAGACCAAACAGAGCGGGATGAGGGTACTCGGGACTAGACAGAGCAGGATGAGGGTACTTAGGACCAAACAGAGCATGTTGATGCATCACAGTCCTCTTCACGTGGAGTGAAGAGGACTATAGATCAACTAGATGAGTAGAGTTAGATTATGATGACTATTTGGACTTGTTCATTTTGTTTTTGATGACTATTTGGACTTGTTCATATTATTTTTGATGACTATTTGGACTTGTTTTATGATGACTACTTGGGCTTGTTTAGACTTGTTCATATTATTTTTACTTGTTGTTAGAGTAGGACTTGCATTATATACTAGTCCACTTGTTTTTAGAGTAGGACTTTGTTTTGTGATTGTATGTATATATCATGAGTTGATATGATGGACATTATGATATATGTAAATTATTTCAGGACTCGTTATGTAATTTATCAATTTATCCTTAAAAAAAAAATGACATCTATTAATACATGTAATTGACAAGAATAATATGGATGTTACAAACTTAATAACTATTAAACAATGAGATCTATTAAGTGAACATAATTTGGCTAAAGTACATAGTTTAATATTTACAACAAAATTAGGTGAATACAAAGTTATGAATTTAACTTAAATATTTAAAACAAAATTCGATGTATAAAAGTGAGTTCACGTGATCTTAAATTATAAACCCAAATTTGTACGAATACAATAGTGCATTGTACTACATAAATAGTTCATGTATATGTTCTTCCAGACATCCTGCATCAAAAAAATAAACATGTTGAAATGTTAAAATTTATAAAAGTTCATTTAAAGTTAATTTTAATTTTAATTTCAAATCTAGATCTCTAAATTATAAATTATGACACTTCAAAGAAGACATGTAGAAAACATATACAAATATGACAATTGAACAAAAACTTACATGTATAAATTTGATTCAACCTAATTTACCATCAGCATCCTCTCTTTTCTGCAACGCAGATCTATGTTCTTCCTGACATCTTGCATCATAAAAATAAACATGTTGAAATGTTAGAATTTGTGTACTCAAGTTCATTTAAAGTTAATTTTAATTTTAAAGTTAATATGACAATTGAACAAAAACTTAAATGTATAAATTTGATTCAATATAATGTAGGTCATCAACATCCTCTCTTTTCTGCAATGCATCTACGTTCTTCCCGACATCCTGCATCATAAAAATAAACATGTTGAAATGTTAGAATTTATGTACTCGAGTTTATTTAAAGTTAAATTTAATTTTAAAGTTAATAAGACAATTGAATAAAAACTTACATGTATAAATTTGATTCAACCTAATGTACCATCAACATCCTCTCTTTTCTACAATGCGTCTATGATTGCCTCATGCTCTTCCATTGAAAGTGTCCATAAAATTTTATTAGCAGGTCTCCCTTTGTATCTTTCCAATTTGATATTTGTTGCCACTACCAAATGGGAATCATGTATAATCTTCTTTTCTTATTGGTAGTCTTCAAAATCTGGTAAACCATTCCTTCTTGTTAGGTATTTATGTAGTCATGTACCAACTATGACAATAGACCAAATTGGATACTGAAAATTATCATCATCGACTTGATGACATATCAACTTTTTCTTGGGTTCTACACATCGAGCTAACCAATACTCTATCTGCTCTTCATTATGCTCAGGTGCAACAACAACATACACATGTCCTGCAAAACAAAATTAAGTACATGTGCACTGTAAATAAAACTTGTTTAAAGGTTTCTAATTCAAATATATATAATCATAAATTATATGACATACACATGTAACTAATATATAATTTAAAATTTTACAGTAAATTGTATTAAATTACTAGGTTGTATGAGATCTAAAACACGATCATAATCTTCTGATGCAAAGGCATGATCCAGGTCTTCATTTATTATAAAATCTTCATCTTGTCTCTCACTAGGTGTTAAGGATTTTTGTTGCCATTCTTCAACCCATTTTGTATTCTCCCATTCTTCCCATTCACCTGCAACACAAAATTGACAAAAACATGCAAGCTCCCTAGTCCATATAGTCCAAGTGTTAGAATTAGAACTCCTAAATGAATGCCATTTAGCCGATCCACTGATTGTATTACAATCATATCTTGTAAGGATATTCTTCTCTTCAACTAGCCAGAAAAAATGTCTGATTGTAGAGTTCTGACTTGATCCTATAGACAAACTTGTTTTACACCATTCAAAAATTGCACATGAATCTTTAAATTTTAATTTATCCTCAAATTTGAGTTGCTCTCTACAAAGGGCTCTCTGAACACATGCATCGGCACCATCCTGTTCTCCCTTCCCATGTCCAGCCTAAAAAAAAATTTAGATATGTTGGATATTTATTTTCTTGTGCATCCTACTCAACCAATAAAATAGCATTCTTGAATTGTCCTGTGCAATTATTTGACCATATTAGATGTTGTGTTATATGAACTTCTCTCTACCATAAAATTTTCATAAAAGGTATTAAAGCAATACTGGACAAACTCCGATGAGTGTAACTTATTATCACTCATATAGAAATGGTACTCTCAATATTTTTTGATCCTCTTCTATACTATCAAGTGCATGTCTATAGACAATATGAACAAAAATTGTTACTTGCACTGAATTATAATATTGCGGTTGGATCTCATCTTGTGGTGCAAGTGTGTAGTTCTTTGCAAAGTCAACAACTGACAGTATAGTTGTTGGCATTAAGCATGATTGTCATTAGTGACAACACTTATTATGATCAGTGCATACCGAGCAGAACAGTGCATACTGAGCAGAACAGTACATACCTCGCAGAACAGAGCTTACCGAGTAGAGCAGAGCTTACCGAGCAGAGCTTATTGAGTAGAATAGAGCTTACCGAGCAGAACAGTGCATATCGAGCTCACAAAGTTTCACAGTGTTTACCAAGTGCTGCACGGTTAAACAGGAAATTTAGTTTCTACCAAGTAACACTTTATCTACCGAGTCTCTAGTATTTACCGAGTTTCAAACTACAACTGAGTGGTTAGTATGGACCAAGCTTCCACTTCTACTGAGTGCATGATGATGCCAAGTAACGCAGTGGACACCGAGTATCAGAAAGTCACCGAGTTAGTTTGCAGTAACCGTGTAACTATATTTGGGACGACTCAGTAATATTTGTGTTTACTTGTTTAAGAGCCAACTTTTTAATTGTTTTGGAATTCACTTAGATTCATATATAAACAATGTTTTATGTCATATCCAAGAAGGAAGATATAGTGAAGTATAAAATTAAAAAAAGAGAAAGGCAGAGATAAGAGAATTACAAAGGGCTACAACAGTATAAGAAGTAGCAAAGATCTATCCATCACAGAAGGTGATCAGTACATCAGAGAAGCTCAATTAGAAAGTACAGTTGCAAGTAAGAGATCTATTGTTTCATCCTAACAGGTGAATCAACATGAAATCCTTTAATCGGGTAGACTTAATAGTCTTTGTAAAAATCTCTTAACCGAGTGCATACTTCATTGTATGTTTGTAAAACCTCTAACAAGGTGGACCTAGCAGTCCTTATTGCTCCTAACAGGGCAGATCATTAGAAGTGATCATTGTAAGCCTTAACCGGAAAACTTTATACTGCAGTATTGAAGTTTTGTGGGTATCATCCCCACCCCAGTTTTACTTTCTACTTGGAAGGTTTCTGGGTCACCAAATCTCTGTGTTCTAAGTGTTATGAATGTTTTATTCTTTCTGTTACTCATGCATGTAGTCAGATTATCAATCTAATATTATTAAGATCTGAATCTTTTAAAAGTTTTGAAG
This sequence comes from Chamaecyparis obtusa, assembly GCA_027943335.1. NCBI lineage: Eukaryota > Viridiplantae > Streptophyta > Pinopsida > Cupressales > Cupressaceae > Chamaecyparis > Chamaecyparis obtusa. The sequence continues at coordinate 96,585 of BSBK01006679.1, read as the reverse complement.
TTACTGATTCACCCCTCCCCTCTCAGTAACCTAGATAGTCTTGAATATTTCCAACAATTGGTATCAGAGCTCAGTGGATCTCAGAATAAAGTTTGATAGCTTGAGAAAAGATTCAGGACAATGGAGATATTTAGACTGAACAAAGTAATTGAGAATGAAAAACTAGATCTGGAAATGGCCATAACTCAACTCAAAGAAGCAAGAGAGCATCTTTCCCTTTCCCTAAAAAGAAGGAAGGAACTTGCAAATCAGATCAATGACCAGTAGTATGTTGAAGAAAAGATTGAAGATTTTTTCCCTTCAAGCAGCTTAGATGAAGCAAACAATGCAATCAAAGAACTTCTAGAAAAGAGTGGATCTCTGCAAGAAGAAGTGAGAAAATTGAAAAGAGAATAGGAAATTCAGTCAACAAGATTCTGTGAAGTCTTGGAACAAAGAAACAAGATGAAAGATGAAATAGATGGAAAGAACAATGAAATCCAGAATAAAAATCTCCAGCTAGAAAATCTTATTGATCAAATCTCCAATGCAAATGAAGAAATCTTGACTCTAAGATCAGAAAATGAAAATATGAGAGAAGAGCTGAGATCTGAAAAGCAAATCAATTTAAGAGTGATGAGTGAGCTAGATGCTAAAAGGAAAATCAATGAGAGAATGTTGAAATCTCAATAAGATATGAATCAGGTGTATGAACAAAACCTTCATAGGCAAAAAGGAAAAGCAGGACTTGGATACAAAGAGGAAGGTGAATCCTCCAAACAAGGTACTCAAAAGAATCAGAAACCTACCTGTAATCACTGTGGCAAAATTGGTCATACTTTAAACAAATGTTGGAGCAATGGAAAAGCAAAATTTAATGGAAAATACTACAATTGCAATCAGCTTGGTCATAAAGCAAATGAATGCAAGGAGAAACCAAGATTTAAAGGCATATGTCACAAATGTAGCAAACAAGGTCATAAGGCATCAGAATGCAGAACTAAAACACCCAATCTAGCGGAACAAATTATTAAAGCAATGTTTGGTTGGGATTACAACACTTGGTGTAGATGTCATTACTGTGGAGAATATGGACACATTGGCATGAATTGTGTAAGGCACCACTTGAAAAAAAGGGATTCTACCATAAGATGTTATAATTGCACTAAGCTTGGTCACATAGCTAAAAACTGCATGAATTTAGGCAAAACTGAAGATGAAAATAAAGCAAAAACAAATAACATTAGGAAGAAGATGAGATAGAAGTGGATTCCTAAACCTACCGAGCAAACCAATCCTGAAGTCACTAATGAAGGGAGTGGCTCTATGAGCTCTAACTAGTCTCCAAGAAAGCACTAGAACTGTATCTTCATAGACATATTCCAAAACAGTTCCTGAACTGAAAGGAAGATAGATCCAAATCAGTATGCAAGATACAGCAAGATCACAAGAAGGTCAGTATCAGTTACCACCGAGCAAGGTCGGGAGTAACCTAACTTCATTTGGTTACCGAGTAAGGTCAGAGAAGTATGAATTCGTATGATCACCGAGTTGTGGAGTCTTCACCGAGCAATTAATTCATAGTGGATGACAGCCTATCTAATTCAATACCCTAATTCGTACTGAGCATTAATGACAAAGTTTTAACAAAAGGAGTGAAATCAAGTTCACTATTCACCACGAACAAAAGTCTCCTAGTGCAATCAAGCATTTTGAAGCATATTTCAGCAAGATATTCTCTTTCCTCAAAGAATTTACTATGTTCACCGAGCTACCATGGCATCATCTAGCGCTAAAGTGAAGAAAGGTTTGGAAATGTTGGTTCATGGAGAATGGAAAGCACCAGATTTCAAACTCGTGCCCATAGTTGCCAGAACCCTAGACCTAAGTGGAGCTCAATCTCGGATCCCTCCTAAGGTACTCCTTATTAACGATATTCGTAGTCATTTTAAGTGTACAATTCAAGAGGATGGAACCCTAGAGATAGATACTATTCGTGAGGAACTATGTTTCGATGGTGTTCTCAAACCGGAGCATCAACATTTGGAAGATAAGGGTTTAGTTCACATCACACACTTGCCTCGGAGCTTTCAGATAAAATGGGTCAGATATATCCTCAGCCAAGTACATGAAGGTAAAATATGGCTTGAGCAACCAGTAGAGATTACGAAGAAGATGATTCACCGAATCACTGGTCTTCCCATGCTCGACAAGGCAAAATCTAAAAAAACCCTAGGTCGAACGGAACTGGAAGAGAAAACCCTAGCTGAGTGGGACGGTAGAGGTATGAAGATAAGTAGAATTACTGATGCAGAATTGAAGTTTGGTATACATATCGTAGCTCACAAGATATACAGTTCAAGTCGGCAAAGCAGTGTTCCGTGTGAAGCAGTTGACTTAGCGTATAAAATTGTAAAGAACAATCTGTCATTTGACTTAGCAGATCTTTTGTTGAAACAGTTCAACAAGAACATGGAGAGCATCCAAACCTCAAAGAACAATCCATGTAAGTTTGGCTCACTATTGGTTTGTTTATTTTTCTATGCTCAAAAGTTTTTCCCATCAAAAGGCACGGTAGTATGGAGAAAAGATGTGCCGGTTCTTTATCAGATGAATGAATACATTTCAGAAATGGGTGACAATTTTGAAAGCATAATGGATAACTATTTTGAATCATTTAAAGAGAAAATGAACAATAGATTCTGGATTCCACAGAAATTGGTGGAATATTACAAAGATGATATTTGTTTCATGGTGGACTGTGATAATCTGTATATATATGCAGCAAAACCAAGGATTGTACATGTGAAACCTCTTCCCTATGAGGTAAATATTGATGAAACCAAGAATATTATTGAAGCCTTAATTAATCAACCTGTTAATCCAAAGGCACCATATTTTGGGACATATGAAGAAGCTAAGGAGAATATTGAGCTTAGTATAAAGCTTCCATAGGTGGTTAACAAAGGAAGAAAGAGGATGGCCAAAATACAAGCTAGCACACCTCTAATGTCAATCGAGGAAAAAGGAGAGGACTTTGAAGAAGAAGAAGAAGAGAAAAAGGATGAGGAGGAAGAAGAACAAGTACCAGCAAAGAAGAAAGGAAAAGTAATTATCACCAAGGCACCCAAGAAACCCTCTATAGTATTTACAAGAAGGAGTGCAAGAGGCAAGGCAGGCAAAGACAGTGAAGAAATAGTATTCAAAAGGCCTCCTCCTTCATTAAAAGAAAAGATCAAGGATATGAGAGAAGGATCTGGAATTGCAAACTTCAAATCTCTCAAATATGAAATCAGATCTGAGGAAGAGCAGCAGGAAATTGAAGATGCTGTTGTCGAGAAAATAGGAAAATGGAAATACTCACCTGAAGAGATAGCTTCTCAAATCCCAGGAATTCTGCTGAACAAAATTAAGTTGAGATGGTCCAATGCAAGACAAACTATCAAGGACATTTATGCTCAAACCTTGAGGCAATTAATGGCAAGTTTGAAAAAAGCTGAAATTAATAAGGCATTGATAGATAATGAAAATAAGTTGAAACTCAAATTCAATAGTTGTTTGATTTTGATCAAAGATATTGAGTCAGTTGTGAAGAGTGCCACTACCACATGGAAAAACATCTATAATCTTCACAAATCGAGTGTCGAAACTATGATAATCAAGGATATTGATGATGACAGTGATGACCATGAAGAAGATACCGAGGTAGACAAGCAAAGTGATGAGGAAGATAATATTGTTGGGATAGCTGCAGAAGTCATTGCCTCACTTCCTCACTCTCCAGCAAAAGTTGCTACACCTAGCATGGAGATAACTTCAAGTATGATTGTGACAACTTCCACAGATACATCAAATGTCAAATCATCACTAGCACAACTCAATGTATCATCGACAAAAATGACTACCACCTCTTTTACTGAGTTGCAGTCTCCTGTATCTACTTCAGTACCTACTTCCATATCAAGTTTTCCAGCAGTAAGTACCTCAGTTTTGGATACTTCAATAAGTATTTCAGTTTTTGATTCTACAATTGTGAATACTTTAGTTTTGAGCCCTTCAAGTATTCCAGTCAGTAGTTTATCATTTTTCACAGCTAGTCCTACAATGTCTACAATAACTTCTACAAAGGCATTAAGTGCAATAACAGTTGATCCTAAGGCTCAACCGAGTACAAGATTTTTGAGTAAGAATGTAGAAGAGGATATAGACTTAGATGAGGAGATAGAGATTCCAAAATTAGACTTTGCAAATCTTTCAGTAGACCAAATGCAAAACATTGGTGAACTCCTCCAAAAGAAAGCAAAGCAGAAGAAACTAAAAGAAGAAAGGGACAAGGAATATAAAATTATTGAAGATGCAAAGGATATTTTGTCAGAAGCATTAGGTATTAAAGTTGATTCCTCTCAACATATTTTGTTACAGTTAGCTGAGGTAGTAAACAAGTTCCATGAGGATTCCTCTGCGTCAGAAAAGATTCTTGAGAAAGCCGAGAAGAAGTTTGACAATAAAGTGCTTGAGCATGTTGCTCAACATATAGCTATTAATCAGGTAGAATTATCTTCAGTTTTGACAAATATTGAGTCCTCCTATTCCAATGTTACCTCACTTGTTGCTAAGCTATGTAATGTTGCCGAGTTCACTAAGGAAGTCAAGGATAAATTGAATAAGATTGATGAGGATCTGAAGGATAGTGTACAGAAGTTGCAACTTGAACCTAGTTCAAGCTCTGCACATCATATGAAAATCACATTCCTATCAAATAGGCAGTCAGAATTATTAAAAGAAGATACAAAGATCTGGTCAACACTGCTAGATATTCAGAACATGATCCTTCCCATCATGGACATAATGAAAAAGCACATTGTTCACTCAAAAGCATTACTCCATGACAATCAATTTTCCATTGCAGATCACATGATTGAACTCTCTACAGAAGTCCAAATTACACTCAAAACACACAAGATTCTGCAAGAGAATTGGGATAGAACTCTGGCACTAATCATAAAGGTATATTCTGATTTTCTTTCACATTTTGGATTCTCCCTGTAAAATACTTGTATAGACACCTTTGGCATTATTGTCAAAAAGGGGGAGAAAATGTATAGGAGAAAGTGTATAAGATTAAGGTGTGTAATACGAAAGGGGGAGAAAGTACTCTATCTAAGGGAGTCATGAAATGTATAAACAATAGTTTGACAAAGATAAATTTTGAAAAATCAAAAAAAGATTCATCATGATTCTTGTATATAAGTTTTGGCAATAAGTGTTTTTGTCACTAATGCCAAAGGGGGAGATTGTTGGCATTAAGCATGATTGTCATTAGTGACAACACTTATTCTGATTAGTGCATACTGAGCAGAACAGTGCATACCGAGCAAAATAGTACATACCGAGTAGAACAAAGCTTATCGAGTAGAGCAGAGCTTACCTAGCAGAACAGAGCTTACCCAGCAGAACAGTGCATACTGAGCTCGCAAAGTTTCATAGTGGTTATCGAGTGCTGCATGGTTAAACAGGAAATTTAGTTTCTACCGAGTAACACTTTAGCTACCGACTCTCCAATATTTATCGAGTTTGAAACTACGACCGAGTGGTTAGTATGGACCAAGCTTCCACTTCTACCGAGTGCATGACGATGCTGAGTAATGTAGTGGACGCCGAGTATCAAAAATTCACTGAGTTAGTTTGCAGTAACCTTGTAACTATATTTGGGCCGACTCAGTAATATTTGTGTTTACTTGTTTAAGAGCCAACTTTGTAATTGTTTTAGAATTGACTTAGATTGATATATAAACAAAGTTTTATGTCATATCCAAGAAGGAAGATATAGTGAAGTATAAAATAAAAAAAAGAGAAAGGCAGAGATAAGAAAATTACAAAGGGCTACAGCAATATAAGAAGTAGCAAAGATCTATCCACCACAGAAGGTGATCAGTACATCAGAGAATCTCAATCAGCAAGTACAGTTGCAAGTAAGAGATCTACTATTTCATCCTAATAGGTGAATTGGCTTGAAATCCTTTACCCAGGTAGACTTAACAGTCTTTGTAAAAATCTCTTAACCAAGTGCATACTTCATTGTATGTTTGTAAAACCTCTAACAAGGTGGACCTAGCAGTCCTTATTGCTCCTAACAGGGCAGATCATCAGAAGTGATCATTGTAAGCCTTAACCGGCAAACTTTATACTGCAGTATTGAAGTTTTGTGGGTATCATCCCCACCCCAGTTTTACTTTCTACTTGGAAGGTTTCTGGGTCACCAAATCTCTGTGTTCTAAGTGTTATGAATGTTTTATTCTTTCTATTACTCATGCATGCAGTCAGATTATCAATCTAATATTATTAAGATCTGAATCTATTAAAAGTTTTGAAGTTACTAATTCACCCCTCCTCTCTCAGTAACCTAGATAGTCTTGAATATTTCCAACAATAGTACCAATTGGAAATGTATTCTTGCATATGCGAAATTGTCCATCAAGTCATCTAGAACTGTGAGAGTGTTTCACATATTTAGGTATGACCTTACTCTTGAATTCATTCATAAAAGCATTAACACTAAGTTTTTTAGTTATTAGGTCACAATATTTTCCAACTTTTCCATCCTTCAATGGATACTCAACAGTTTTAAATATTTGTACATCAACTAATTGTTGTCCAAAATCAAATGAAATATTTTCATGCAAACATTCATCTAATAATGTAAGATTGCCACATACATCACATACACCAGAAACACATGCATTCAAAAGATAAAATTGCTCATTAGGTGGGTTAAAAAACAAATTTGATATAAACTCCTTTACAGTTTCAGGTGGTATATTTATACCACATTCCTACAACATTTCATTAGTATGCATAGTAGAACATATAGATCAAAAAATATCATAATGATAACAAAATTGAACATAAGTTTTGCAACAACAGGTGATTCTTTCTTTGTTAATCCTTACATACCATAGTTTACATTTTTCAAAAGATCTTTTACTAATACTAATAGTTAACACCTTATCATCCACAAATTTTTTATACAATTCTGTTTGAGTCATATCTAAAAGGTGTTTTGGATGTGGATCATGAACTTTTGAACTGACTCTTAATTTAAGAACATCTCTGGCATTAGGGGATACTCTTGTATTATCGTGCCAAAAATTTTCAATCAAAGTTTTGACTTCACCAGTAAGTTTCATGCTTGGGAGTTTGCCACTGAAGGTCGATAAATGGTTTGCCAGATCACTTTCAAAGTTAACTCTTCTCTTTATAGCTCTTGTTAAATTTTTACGATTAATATTAAGATATCCACTTATGTTTGAAATCATTCTTTTATCAATAGTAGTTTTGTTTACTAAAGCTGTTGTTATTGCTCACCGTGCCGCATTACACTAGTACAAAAACATCAATATATGACCAAATAAACTACCAAAAATTGTAGATAAATGACCAAATTTGGTCACGTGACCAGTGTTAGTTTATTGCCGGTCATTTATCTCGTGACCAAATTTATGACTAAATTGTTTTAGTCATTTATTTGGTCATTGATTTGGTCATATATTTAGTCATTTATTTGGTCATTTGGTAGTTTATTTGGTCATTTATTTGGTCCTTTATTTGGTTATTTATTTGGTCATTTATTTGGTCATTTATTTGGTCATATATTTAGTCATTAATTTAGTCATATATTTAGTCATTAATTTAGTCATATATTTAGTCATATTAGGGCATGATGGAATCGAACCATCATCCTCCTACTTGTAAAGTAGGTGCTCTTCCATTGAGCTAGTACCCTTTAAAGAATAGTCATACCATGTATTTAAGCCCATGTCTGCTAATGGGGAAGGGCCTGTGCGTATTTGGGGGACATCTCCTGATTCAATAGATGCTACTGAAGATAGGGAAAGGTTTAATGCAGTGTTGAATCAGCTAAAAATCAAGCAACCTCAAGGAGGTATAGCTAAAAGTGATGAAGATGCTTTGGCAATAGTAGAAAACATTGGATACCCTATCTTCATGATACATAATGCATAGTTATATATTAGCTCTTGACAACACTATATTGTCACCCATTATGAATAATTCTAGGATTTTCCATTGTTGTAACATGCTATATACAACACAATACCAATCTACTTTGAGGTTTGAATTATTGTTAGACCTGTCTTATACCACCACACAAAATGATCCTTCTTCTCTCCGTGTCACTTGCTCCTGATCCATCTTAATGCATACATTTTCAATGTCGTGTAATTGTTGGTGTCGTCATCTACTAATGATCTATTTAAATGCAACCACTAAATAATTACACACTACTCCAAACTTAGTTGAGCTTTGCATACTCATATGCTCACTTCCCTCTTTATCACTACTCAGGTGGTCTATATTTCTTAGAGTCAAATTCCTAAAATTCTATTAAATACCAAATAAATCTAGTTAAATTATTTGTATCCTGGTTTCAATTTTGACATTTGAGGATTCACTGGAGTTGGAAGAAAAATAAGATTCATTAGGGAAATCATGTACAAGTATGAAACCATCCATCAATAATTATTACATGAGTCTAAGCTTAGAGATCTATCTTTAAATGCACATTAGCACATAAACTAGTCCCAAATATAAGTTCAAATTTCATAGAATTTCCTAAATAATATTTTAGCACTAGGAAAAAGAAAATGTCCCAAGTCAAGTGTAATCTGCAGGTCAACTGCTACTAATATCCCTAAGTGGTGAATGAACGTATTGTACAAATGCATTTCATATTACCAGTGAATGATAGTTTTGAAAGTAAGAGATACATTGCTTGAGGCAGCTTTGGGATAATATATTTGGAAGTTTTATTGACAACATTCTATCATATATTTGAGCAATTTAGAGAATTATTGTAAGATATGCACAAAATGGACTTTTTGAAAATGTTTTAAAGACTAGAGTATATAAAAAAGTTGTTTAAAACTGACATCTTAAGAAAATTAAAGCACTAAACATAATTCTAAGCTGCTGCAATGCATGTTCTAATCTCTTAAAAAGATCTCAAACATTCAAGAAGCTACAAGAAAAATCACATAGCTCATAATCTCTACACAAGTATGTGCCATACTTGTATAAGATGAGAAAAAATTGTAACTTAAGATAAGGAACCAAACTAATTGATCCAATCTATAAATTATGTTACTATTGAACCAAATGTTATAAGGATTTTTAGAAATAAGTATGCAAATCACATACATGATATACATGCAATGCAACCAACATCAAGTATGGAGCACCAAAATATACAGAGGTTTGAATATACTGAAATCCATCAAATGAATAGAGCTCGAGGGTGTGTCTCAGAAAGATCATACCTATAGAAGCGCATATAATTTGTATGAAAATTACTGATCATTCTTTAAACTGACCTTGTCTAGGTAACTTCACAGCAGTTGAATCCTACAAATATAATCTTGGTCTTCAACAGATAGTGTTATAGTCTTTATGTTTGCTCTAGGAACTTCAAATTGAAGAGGACCAGGATTCCTATAGATATCATCCATCAAAAATCTTGTTGAATTGTGCATTAGCAACCTATAAAAGACAACAAAAAGACAAGTATACCAATGCTTAACCAATGCTTAATTGGGATTACATTATTTGTATGTTTTGCATAACCAATGCTTTTACATAGAAAATAAGATGCAATGCAATTACCTGTAATAGGGCATAGATTTCATGAATATTCTCTATAAGACCCTCAGGTAAAAGGATCACTCCATGATACTTATCTCACAAGAAAAAATGTTGTTGTAAATATATGGCGAAATAATGTGATGCAAAGTGGATAGTGAAAGTGTCAAATAGGACTAAATTTGTCCTTCAAAACCTTCAAAAGGTTAGCAGTAGGAACTAGTAGGAGATCTCTAAGGTTTGTGCCTCTCACACTTATGACAAGTGGAGGAATCAACATGTCTGAAGGTTATCACAACCCTCCCTAATCAGAATAATCCAATCACTGGATTCCAACAAGTCTTCAATACCAACTCTAACTGGCCGGTTACTAGGCATTCATACCAAAATGACTCAAATCCCCAAGGAATTATTCAAGGGACCTGGGGTGATCTATATCCTAAGAAGTGATCGATTTAGGTCCCTAATAAAGAGATCCAAAGGTTTTAGCCATCCTTTGAAATCTATAAAACATAGTTGCTATATCAACTAATTGCCAGGCTTGTAGACTTCTGTCAGAAGATTTCTTGACCTTATTCAAGATACTTCCACACAAAACATTGATCAAGTTGGAGATTGAGATACCCTTTATGGTTTGAGAGATCATGTTTGAAGAGCCAAAGCTGAGAGTGAAAGGAAGACATGTTAACAGGGTGGCTGCAAGAAGTTGAGTCCCACTTTTGGGCAAAAAGTGGAAGTGTTTTCCCTTTTTTTAAAATTTCCTATCAATTGATGTCTAAATTTGAGACACTTAGAGATTGAATCTCAAAACAATTTAGTAATAGAAAATGTAGCTCTCAGAGTCTACTTTTCAAATATGTAATTTATTTAAATACCCACATGGTATAAATTGCTTTTTAGTACGAATGTTTAAAAACCATGTTTTCAAAATGCCTGTTTCGGGACCATACCATAGCTATGTATGGACACCATATTTTGACGTAAATAAATGAATTTTTGTAAATCCTTTTGGGAAAATATACCTAAGACACCAAATATTGATCAGCATATTTTTCCTTATTTTTTTATAGAATATATATTTTTTAATTAATTTTTAATTGACTATAAAATACATTTTCAAAACCTCTGGTGTACGGACACCATAATTTAATGAGAATTTCATATTTTTTCAAAAAAAAAAAAAATTATCTTCAAAAGAATTGTATCTAGATTGATCTCATATAATTTATTTTCCAAGAAACCTAAAAATAAAAAAGTTATTAACGTTTTAGTGAACCTCACTATTTTACATTTAGGTACCACTTTTAACTAATAAATAATGCAAAACTAGTAAAAATAATCACATCACTATGAAATTTACATTTTTGAAATCAGGAGAGTGAGAACTCTAATGGGTTTTTTTTCGTAAAATGATACGATCAGGAAGGCCCTCAAAAAATTATGGCAAGGCAAAAATCTGGCATTCTAGTGCCTTAACCAAATTTTTGGACGTTAAGGCATAGGCTTGGTTCTACCAAGCCTAAACCAAACTGAATTTGAAATGAAATTTAAGGCGGATGTGTGCTTCCCACTCATGTCTTAAGAAACGGGGGCCCATTTTTAAAAAAAAATTCAAAGTGTTAAAATGCATTTTTAAATCTAAAAAAAAAATTTAGAAATGGGCACCCATTTTTTGAATTTAGGATCGGGTGCCCGAACCTAAAACGAGCGCCCATTTTTTGAAAATGGGCGCCCGTTTCGAGCGACATCTCTCATTTCTAGAAAACTTTTGCGGAATTGTCCCCCAACTCCAAACTCTTACCCAACACCTAAATTGGTCAAGGCAAACATGCCTAATTAACCCTGTAGTTGCACTACAAGTGCTACTTCCTCTCAACATGTGCCCAATCCAATACCTGAGATCTGTGGGGGAATGCATAAGGGTTTACAATACCAATTCTGAGGTCTTGACGAATCCCCAAACTTGAGTTATGTTGACTGTACTCAGTCGCCCAAAAGAAAAAGTTAGCAATACAGATAGGCAAGACATCTTAATCCATAGAGTATTCATAATTTGGAATACCACGATATGTATTACATTAAAAAATAACTTTCAAAGATTAATCTTTATAGAAAAAAAAAAGCTTCTAGAAAAAGCAAACAAATGAAATGTATTTCCACAGAGAATCATCATTGAGTACCCACCAACCAGGCCAATTCTTTGTCCACATTTTAAGCTTATTGTAAGAGTTGGGCGTAAACTAGTCATAGTAAAACTGATTGCAAGTATTTATCTACAGAGCACAATATACATATATCAAGTACCAAGAATAATTTAGTTGAAAGTAGAATCCTTCAAAGTAAAAACATTATTTTTGCTAAATAATGGCAGCTACAGATATTTTATAAACAATAATAAATGATAACACTAACAAATTATTTATGATCATTTACACCTAGAAGTTCCACTCTATTCAAAGTCCAATAAAATCAATTTGTCAAGGCAGCATTCTTGGCATTATTGTTAATTTTCTTATCACACTTTTGAAAGCTATTGTACTGTTAGTTTTTACAATGTCAAGACTAAAGGACACATGTCTCTAGTTTTTTAGTTGGTATACATTTTGTTATTCTACAATCAATAGACAAATCATACATGTCCTGCAATTTATATGGATGATAAACTCCATGCAATGTTAAGTTCCCATACATTGTACTAAAATTATGATAAGCACATAAAATATATTGCTACTAAAGGAAAATATTTGAAATGGTTATTTTACCACTAGATTAGGAGCATCATATTGTTGGCACATTATCCAAGGTACACCTATATTCTGTGACAAGGCCATCTTTACTACCCACATTGCATATGGCTTTGCACCTTCTCCATAATTACTTTCCATATCACCATACTTATTTTCTATCTATAAAATGGAGTGCATAAGATCTGTCAGAATCACATTAAATTATATATATATATATATATATATATATATATAGAAAATTTGTAATGGAAAACCAACCAGTGACTAATCAAAGAGATCAAAACCTAGCCAACCTTATCTATGTCCTACAGCTATCAAACATGTTTTCAGTTCACCAGATGTTGAATGGAGAATCAGAATTTGATTCTACCAAAATAGGCTTATAGGCTCTAATTCAACAGTTGATCACTAAAAATTTTAGTGTTAGGGTTTTGTACCATCAATGAAAATTAAATTTTGAAAGAATTGAAATGTGGTTTTGTATATTATGTTGGAAAATAAATTTCAAGCAACTCGAAATGATAGAATCTAAATCTAGCTCTTCAATAAAATTTGAATTCCAAATTCTTTCTCAAAGAAATGACATGACATCAAGTGGAAAGGAAAAAAAATCCTTGAAGTGAAGCTTTCATTCATTAAAGGAGATAAAACTAAAAAAAACTTTGAGTTCAATTCCCCTTGATTGGCCCATGCTCCAATACACAAAGAACTAAGCCCATTTGTGCCCAAATGATTGTGGAATGCCAAAAAAACCCTCATCTATGCCCAACAAAAGAAAAAGAGAGAAGCCAAACTATGACAAGTTGCCTTTTATCAAGCAAGACCAAATTAAATATTAAGGTGGACCACAATAAAGAACCCACATTCAAGATTGAAAGACTTCATGTATTTATGGGACCTATTAAAAAGTGTGGTGCAGGGCACCTACACACTGCGAGATACTTGTTGTTTGGTGTTTCAAGTTTTTGTTTTGTTTGGTGTTGTAATAAGGATGTGTTCAAACCATCCAATTCCAATGTAATGGTCAGGTGTGGGAACAAGGATCTCTTGGTATTATTATAAACTTGAGTATCCTTAGTTCTCAAAAGACCAAGTTATTTGGTGTTCTGTTAAGAGTTTCTCTTAACAGCCTATTTTCTTAGTTATTTTTGGTTAGTCCAAACACTTAGGAGACCTCTATTCTCTTAATAGGTAAACAACTCACATGTTTTCATTTAGAAAGTTGTCAAATACAACTTTTAATCTTGTCAACAATGTTAAAGCAACATTTTGAAGGTTGCTCGGTAAATTAGTTCAACAGTCATAACCGACCATTTGGTGGTTACGACTGTTGCAGCACTTCTATTTGAGAAGTGGGAAGACAAGTCCATGGACAGGGGGAGAATGCACAAAAGATATCAATAATAAATTGGAAGTTTAAGTATCTTTGTGTATTTTTTTATTAGTAAATAGGGTTGCATGACTTTCGTGTTTATTCCATTTGTATTGGATTGAAGGGCACAAACTATATAGAAATCTCTTCAAATAAAACTTGGAGTTTAAAGGTACATCTGTGTTTCGGTCTTATTTGATATAGTCTTCTATATCTTTCTGTTATAATGAATGAGAAGGAAGTTGAATCAATAAACAAATTTTATTAGCTTGAACTCATTTGAGGGTTCCCTATGCAATTTTTTACTTGTTTGAATAGTCGCGGGTTTAGGCAAAATCTGTTTGAAGTTTCTCTATCATCAGAATTTTTGGTGTGTTATCACTATACAAAATTTTCAGCTTCATGCAAATATTTTTGAAAAATAATCCATTTTAGGGATCTGAGGGTTAGGTTTTATGTTGAAAAACCCCTTGCTTTTGATAAAACCCTAGTTGTTCTTGAGCCTTGTTATATTCCGGAGTTACTTTTTGGCTCACTAAAACTTCCAAATGCGCATGTGCTATATTTTCCCCTTTTAATTTTTGCCACTATGACTAAGTCTCTGTTTAATTTTCCGAAAAGTGTTAGACCTTTAAAATATGTGGTTGTCATTGCACCACAAGACTCCCAGTTGTCAGAATCCCTAACATGCACTTTAGCGACACGGTGCCACTTGTCCAAGCGGGCCCAACTGATCATGAGGTATGTCGGCATTTAAAGAATGATTATATTTGATGGTTGTCGCTATATCTTGAGACCAAGATGATTGCCTTTTATGCATTGCAGTATAGCGATGACCGTTAGATCATTGCTAAGGAATAAAGTTTGTGGTGGGTCCTGACAGTGCCAGGTCATGTTGATATGTTAGTTTCCTATTGGTTGCCACAAGTTATGATGTGGCGGTTGTTAGGATTTTCTGAACTATGAATGAAGATGACAGAGGTCCCACTTGTCAGTTAAGTGTGATGTGGCAGTTTATGACTTGTGACAGATTAGTGATGTGTCATAGTGGGGCCTATCTTTTCTGAAGGATTAAAGTATGACAAGATCTCACAATTGTCGTTAGACCATTGAGATAAGATGTGCACTCTTTAAGGTTAGTGGTATAGTGACAACCGTTGATTTTTTTTAAAGAGGACGATCATTCGGTGGGTCCTTCACTGCAGGTTTTTGATGACGTGGTCTTTTTTGATTGGCCCAGGGTATTAGTGACATGTTCCAATTGCCAGGTGTTTCTAACACCATAGATGAGGTGGTATTTTTTGGCTTGTTGACATTTCTGAGGTGGCATCTCCTGATTCGTTGAAGGTTTTCAAAGTGTTTTGTGGGGCCAAGGTTTTGTTAAAAAGTGATGATCATCTGATCAAAGTGCATCAACGGTGGTCGTTATATCTTGAGTTGGTTCTTCTGACAAGTTTTGGTTTGTGCTTTAGTGATGAGGTGACACCTATCCGTTATGGGCAAAGTGAAGATAAGTTATTTTGTTTCCCCACATGGCAATTTTGAAATGTTCTCATTGCTTGAGAACTGACTTAGGGAAAGTAAATAGGGTTTTTGTTGGTTGACTTGCCAACCATCTGATGCACCGAAAAATAAATAAATCAATGGCCTAAATTCAAATTTTTTCTCAGTGACATTTTTCGCATCCTGTGAATAACTGAGGCAGCCAACTTTCAGTAATGGCAGATTTAATGTGTTACGTGCGGACAGATTGTAGGCAGTTGCCAGCGCTATACATCAAAATTAAATCATTGTTTCTATTCACAGTTCTCATAAGCATTTCTGGCAAGCTCATTTTTTCTCTCGAAGTGATTTCAAGCAAAGAATCCGCAGGTGCCCGGTAGGTCAAATTTTCTATTTCTTAAGAATTTCTTGAGGACTATGAAGATTTGTAAAGGTTTTGTGTTACTGGTTAGTATTTTAGGGTTTTTTCTTGAGTGCTCGTATATTATTGTAAAAGCCCTAGTTTCAAGATGCCACCCAAGAGGAATTTGTCTGGTCAAACAAAGTATACCAAGAGAGGGATTTTTTAGGATTTAATGCAGTTACTTCCACATTCAGCCAATGGGGTAGCTAGGGTGAAAGAATTAGTTCCAAGAAACCCTAGAGATTTAGTTGCAGACGGTCTCCATGATAGGGGAAACTAGATGAGAGATGCCAAGGTGGGTGAGAAGCATAACGGTCTTATTCTGTTCAAGTTAGCTTATTCACAAAGGAATGCTTGTGCCCCCTTAAGTACTATATGGAAATTTGATATTGGGAAGTTGGTTGTCCCTGGTGTTTTTATGGATGCTGAGTTATTAATTCAGATAGCTAAGTGCTATGATCCTGTGAAAAAGTGTGTCAAGGATATAAATGGTAGAGACCTAATCAGCATCATAGAGGATGAGATTAGGGAAGTTTTTTCATTGAATGACCCATCTGTGGGGTTAGAGAAGATAGATTTCACAGAGTTTATTGAAATCTATGAAGAACAGAGAGATTATCTAAGGATAGGGCCTTTGAGGAAATTTTTTGATCAAATTGGATCAATGTGTGCTGTTAGTGCAAGCACACCAGAGCCTTTTAGATTAGACTTATTCAGTAGAAGAGCACAGGAAGTTTATAAACCTTTGACTTTGATTCTAGGGCATGATGAGGCAACTCATATGCTAGTATCTTATATGTTCATGATGGTACAGTCACTGCACCCCCAATTAGCCCTTATTTTTTACTTTGCATCTCATTTAACTGATCTAATCCATGAGGGGATGATGGGAATCAAAAATATGAAGGTGTCTAGACGTTTTGGGTGCTACTCAATGCTCATGCACATGTTTCTATACAAGGGTGATGAATATTTTTGTACAACAATAGATATTGTGAAGGAAAGGAATGGAGAAATTCTTCCAGTGTAGTTGTGGACTACAACTCTGTCATGGGACAGAATTGATGCAAGCTATATTATTTTTTATAGAGATTTTGCCTCTAGACTTAGAAATCTTTTACATTTTGATAATCCAAGGATTTCAAGAGAGTTATTGAGGCTATTTAGGCCAAAGGACTTTTGCCAGGATATTACTATTGTCCACAATTTTGAGGATATTATCTTATATCCAGTTTTCAGAGTGTATGGTTGAAAGGTAGCACCTTATATTTTACCTTATCAAGTCCCATTGAAGTTGGGATATGCAAAAATTCTAAGGCAGATTAGAGACTTGCAAGAGTCCACTCTCACTGGTAAATGAAGGGGAACCTTTTTCCCGGATATAACTATTGCACATCAATATGTGATTACAAAAGGAGGATGGGTGCATTTGAATAAGGTCTTGCAGCCCTATAGAATGTCCAAAGCAAAGATAAGAAGTGCAGATACTGAGGGTTTTCTCTCAAGAGTATTTAGAGATAAGGTGAGGTGTGCTCTTATTGAGCATCAAATCAATTTTCTTGAGGATGTAATCAGAAATGAGTTTGATCTTCAAACTCAAGAGGTCAAGAAAGAAAAGTGGGTCATCTATAAGAAGACTCTAGATTTCATTCAGAATTTTGACAGAGCTTATGACCCATTGAAGGGATTTGAACCATGGGCAAGGAGAGTGGATGCCCTTATGGAATATTTCGAAGGCATCATGCATGTAGTTAATGAAAAGAGGGCAACTGTGAGCAAGACAGACCCTGAGAGGGCTAGGAAGATTTTGAGCTAGCCTAAATACATGAAATTGACCCCAAGGGGAATTTACACAATGCAAAGGAGTGGTTACACTATTCTCTACCACCACAGAGAAGAAGTGAAGATATCCCTTCTACTTCAAGAGGGAAGAGACCCATTGATGATCCATTAGTGCAAGGACCCTCTCCAAAGAGGCATAAACAAGAAGAAGTAAGACTAGGAGAGGAGGCTTATTCTCCTTCTCAATCACCTATCCAATTGGATGAACATAGGGTAGCAGAATAACTTGTACAGTTGAGGAATGAGGGAAACATTTTTGTTTGTAATGAAGATTTTTAGGAAGGAATTCCTGAGGCACCTAAGGAGGTGGCCATGGATCTTTCAATAGAAGAGTTTGAGGGTAAATAGATGGACCCTATTCTAAAACAAGCCATAGATTCTTTCCTTGCTGATGATAAGTTTGTTAAAACTAAGGCATTCTACAAATTTCTTCGGAGAATGAAAATAAATCAATTTAAGGAGATATGTGAAAAGAAGAAAGAAGAGTCCCCTGCCAGGAATATCATAGATATACAAAATGAGACCAAGGAAGAAATGGTCAAACAATTTGAGAAAATTACTCTAGAGGAAGGGAGAGCCACGGTTCATACAAAAAGGGTACTAATTCTGCTAGAGTGGGACATTGCAGATGCAATTATTTTTTATCAAGTTAGAAAAAGCAAAGTGAAGACTCTTGCTACAATAGAACAAGCTAAACAGGCTGCAAGAGGATTTGCTTTCTCCAAAGATCATCCTACTCTTGTGATGTGGTCTCTAAATAAAGATGAAAATAAAGGAAAGAGAAAGGATCTCTCTGCAGGATATACAAGAAGCTTATTGGTCTAGAGAGTGGGAGAGACATCTGGTGTTGAAGCATCAAATTTGATTTTAGAAACCGCCAAATTTAATGCCCATGTGGCAGAGAAAGATGCTAGAGAGAAGGAAGAGCTGAGGCTCAAATTTGAAATGGTTCTCAAATCCTACAATGAGCTCAAGGTTGAGCTAATTCATAAGGAAAAATTGATTTCACAATTGTCAGGGCCCTTAGATCATAGGTCTCCTCAGTTGGTGATTTCTGATAAGCCTGTAGTGGCTTCATCTTCAAGCCCAATAATTGAGTTACCACCATCCCACTACCTAGAGACAAATTTGGATGCAAGGGTTATCTCAGAGAACCAAAGACTAACAGAAGAAACAAATATGCTGAGGGAAATAAGGGTACAATTGGAGAAAGAAAAAGAGGAGAGCATAAAGGCCACAACTTCAAAAAACCAAAAGCATGAGGAAAAGATAACAGATGCAATTATGTTGTTTGCTATTTATTTAAAGCCCTCTATTTTCCACAGTCATGCCTATAAATTATTTTCTTTACTTGAAACCTTGAATAAAGAGAAGACAGAGATGTCCCGAATTTTGAAGAAGTGGATTGAAAGGTCTCCTAATGTAAAGTTATTTCGTATGCTATCAAAAGGACAAGAAGACCCTGATCCACTGATTAAGCTAGTGCATCAGGTTGTAAATAAAATGGTACTGTATGGTATCATTCTAGATAATTTTATCAGAAAATCAAGCATGTTGAAAGCTGAATTGATGCTTTCAAATTATGAATTGGTGCCTACTATTTTCATAGATAAAGGGGAATTCAAAGAGGCATATCAATGGGGGGAAGAGATGGATGCACTTTTATCAGAGAGGGTGATTGGTGTCCTAAGTAACATTTATTCTTTTAGCACTATTGTCAAGTTTCTAATAAATGCTAAATCAATGTTTGATAATTTTCAGCATAGAGTTACTCAGATTGAAAATGAGTGGGAACAATTATCAAAGAAAATTACTGAGTTTACCAATTTTGAGTTCCCAAGAGAAGAGGTGTTTGATAGGTGGAGGTATCAGTACATACCTCATGTGGAAAAGGTCAATACTCCACCCACCCCTTAGAGTGAATAAAGATAGCTATTTTTGAGTCATATAAAAGTTGTTAAGATATATGGGGACATTTATTTCAGGATGGACAGTGAGATGTTGGAGATCAAATTTGTCAAAGAAAGCCAAGGACAACATTGAAGACAAAAATAAAGGTGGCTCATCTGCAAATATCCCAACTACCTAATCAAATATCTCGTCTGCTTCACCAAGTGTATTTATTATAAACTTTTGAAGTTGTTGTAAAGGTTTTTTAGGTTAGAAGTTTTGTAACCCTAGAATGATCGGTAGCTTGTTGCATTCCCTTGTATATAAAGGATTTTTCAGCATCATTCTAGATATTGAGTGCTTAGGAGAAAAAGATAGAAATTTTGAAACCTAACACTCAGTCAAGGATTGTAAATTTTGTATCATTTTATCAAAGAAATAGAGAAGAAGTACAGGTTGTTGCTGTTATTTTGCAAGCTTTGTTCAGGATTTGATGTATGCAATGTTTAAAGGGCAAACTTAATATGAATCTTGGATCTTTGTCTCTCATGTGAGTTTTTTCAGTAAATTTTTACGTCTCTTTGAGGCTTATATGTATGTGTTTGAACTTTGAGTTCTGATCTAAGATTGGATTAAAATTGCTTTGAGTTGGATGCATGTTTACTGGATGAGATTTGAAGTAGTTTGTATTTATGTTCAAGACCTACCTTTCATCAAACATTGTTGTATTCATTCTATTTTCTAACTCTATTGCCCAATGAATAAGGCACTGGCCTTGATCTTCCTATCTTATCTTTGTATGGAATGATTGGAATCTTGTAATCCTGAAAAACATTGAATTAATACCAGTCTTTTACTTTTATTTACTTTATATGTTATTCTTCCTAGTGATGGAGATTCAATGAGTAATAGGTTGTTACTTAGTACTTTCTCACTTTTATCTGTTGTAAGATCCAGTATTAGATAAAAAATAGAGTTAAAACTATAGGATCAGGTGTACCCGCCTTGGTTTTGCAGAGCCAGAAGTGAAGAGGGCAGTCTTGTCCCTATAGTTGGTCCAGTTGCGTATAGATTTCCCACATTTGGAACTAACCACTCCTTCACATCCATCATAAACATATTGGTATCTCATGGAGTGTAAAATCCTATCCAAGAACTAACAAAATGGTGACTACGCTGGGCAATAGAGATTATAATCATAAGTAAATGGTGCATGTTTCAAGTTGAGCTAGACTCCTGACTTGCCTATTTTAATCATTTGATATCTGTTGTGTAATAAATCAGCTATAAACAACGTGGGTACAAGTAGAGCTAGACTCCTGGCCGGCTTGTTTATCATATCCAGTAGTTTCCATTAAAATATATAAGAGTCAGTTTCAAAAATTTCAATACCTTCTCACTAAATTGTCAGTGGCGACTCTAAACATCTCTGTACTAGTGCTTTAATAGCTACATCATTATGAGCTCCAGAAATACAAGGTCTTGGAGGAAGGAGCATCGAAAGGAAAGTCTGCAAGGTGAGCTTCCTGCCACATCTAGAAGAACTCAGGTTAGGAGAGAAAAGGATACTGATGATATGTCTCTTACCTGGAAACAAAAGGGAAACCCAAGACAGGGAAATATTGCTCCTCCTAGTCAGGAAGGAAATGCCTCAGAATATGAGGAGGCAGTTGATCTGGGCCTAAACCAATATGAGGATTATTATTCCCCCATAGAGAGAGAGGGTGAAAGACCACCCCAAAATAGGAAGATGATTCCTAAAAGACAACATGGAAGGGAGGGAAGATCTAGAAGTAAAAGTAGGAGTGGACAAGATTTTCTTCCTCCTTTCACCCTTGGTTCATCTTTACCCCAGGGCCTTCATGAGTCTCAGAATCAACAAGAAGAGCCTCAAGCACAATAGGCTGAATCTGAAACAACTTTGCCTGATTTTGAAGAGATATTTGAGGAAGCATATGAATTGGAAAGAAGAATTCAAGAACAAGAAGCTATTAGGAAAAAAAGAGAAAAGAAAAGGTCAGACATGCCATGATAAGGGCTAACCAATTAAGAAGGCAGCTGCTAGATTTGGAGGCTATAAATTATGTTCCCATTCCTGAAAAGACGAATGAGTTGCATGTTGTCCATCAAACATTTGAAACAAGGAAACCAAGAGATAAAGAGAAACAAAAAAAAGTGGGCATTTCAATTAGAGAACATGTAGCCCCTAAACTCCCTATAAACCAAGCTTTAAGGTTGGAAGCGGCCCTTGAAAAGGCTAAAAAGGAACAGGAATTGCTAGCCAAAGAACTTGAAAAAGAAGAACTAGAAGCTGCAACACTAGAAATGAAAAAGAAAATTGATTTTCTTAGAAGGTCTGTAGGGCCCACAAATTTTGCCAGCTCTACCATGACACAACGAGAAAATGTTGCAAATGTAGCAAATTAGACAACAAGTGCACCCCCACCAGGTGGACTTGGAAGTGCTGCCATTACAAATAATAATGCATCTACATCTCAGCGTGCTGGTATTTTTAATACAGGAGTTATACATGAAAGGTGTAAGCTGTTGATTTTTACTGGTATCCCTGGTTATCCTAACCCCTTTCCTGAAGAAATTAGAAAGAAACTTCCTAAGTTTACTGGGAGCAATGTTGTTACTTGTGAGGAATATTTTAAAAAAATTATTGATGTCATTGATGATTACAATATTTTTCCTGATGATGTTATCATGAAACTGTTTGTGCAATCCCTAACAGAGGATTTAATGGATTGGTTTAGGGCTTTGCCACATGGTAGTATAGGTTCATGGAATCAACTTAGAAATTGTTTCAAAGAACAATATGGTGACAAAACACATGAAGGTTTTATGCTCAATGAATTTAACAACATAAAGAAAAACTTCAATGAAGATGTTGTTGAATTTAATGTCAGGTTTCAAAAAGCTATGCATAAGTTGTTGCAGGTTATCAGACTTGATGATAGAGTGTGTCTTGTCACATATTTAAATGCTTTTGACTCTAAGACATGCTACCTTTTGAAGGATAAGAATCCAAGAAGTCTTGTTGAAGCTTATAAGTTAGCTGTGAACATAGAAAGTAATAGAAGGATTTCAGGGAAATTGGGAAGAAGGGAAGATGACAAATCACCTTTGTTAAATAGAAGGGACCCAGGAAAGCCTCAAGGTATAAAACCTAAAGATGATGATAACCTAAAGCATATTTTGAAGGCAATTAAGGACTTGAAGCATGGTGAAAACAAAAATAAAGTTATAGGAGGGGATAAACCTCCCTTCAATAATTTCAACAAAGCACCAAGAATGCAGAATTACCCCTACAACACTCAATGGAAAGATGGGAAGCCCATTCTTCCTGAAAGAAAGGATAGGCCAAATGATAGAACCCCTGACCCATTGCAAAGAAATTCAATTAACGTAGTGGAGGAGGTTCCATGGTGTATAGCTTGTCAATCCCCACATGATCCTGATTATTGTGTCATATCCTAGAATGTTTCTGCACATGAAGAACAAGAATGTAATGAGGACCAGCCTTATGATGACTAGGGGTTTGGAATGATTTCTTCCCATGTTTGGGATGAGGTTGATTCTGTTGAAGAAGATGAAAGTCAAGATTCTCTTAATTCTCAAGCTAGAACTAAGTCATACCATCATCAATTTTTCTCAGATGAGGATAGTGAACCTAAAAATATCCAATGCAATGTTGTGAGGAGTAATGAAATAGTTACTTTAAGAAGGCCTTCTGATGAGGAAATTTCTTTGATAACAACAAATTTGGTTACTCAAGCAAAAACAAACTACAACTTGAGAAATAGAGTGATTGGTAGTCCAAATCAGAAGCCAGCTAGTATTTTCTTCAAGAAGACAGATAAGGATGTAAAAGTGTCATAGGATAAATCTAAAGGTCTTGATGCTGTTGATAAAGTTGAAGTAAAGAAAAATGTGAAGCCAAACATTGTTTATAAGGTGAAACCCAAATGTACAACTGAGGAAATGCCAATTGTGAGAAAAGAAAGTGAAATTCAAAATGAAAAAATTGCAGACATACCTATTTAGGAGATTAAAGAGGTTGTAGGTTTAAGACCTGATGTATCTGATTCAAAATATGTCCCAGTTGATATGAGAAAGTTACTATCTCAAATTACTATCAAAGTTCCATTTTTAGAAATGATGAGAATAGAAGAACATAAAGAAAAAGCTCTAAATTGGGTTAATAGCATGGTCCCCATGGATTCCCAAAAAATTGAAGGAGTTGAAGAACAAATAACATCCTTGAATAATGAAAATGGAAACTGTACTGAGGAGATTATTTCTAAAATTCCTCAAATCTATTTGGATACAAATGTTGTCAGTACCACAGCAGGAACGGTTGACCCTTTCTTTTTGACTCTACAGATAAATGGAAAGTTGTTGAAAAACTATATGATTGATTCTGGAGCATCAAATATTGTTATGCCTACTGAGGTCATGAAATCTTTGGGATTAAGGGTGGACAAACCTCATCGTAGATGTCAGGCAATGGATTCAAGGGAGGTTCTAGTTGTGGGTACTGTAATGCCCCACCAGGGGACCCAAGAGATTAACACTAAAAGGTATGCTAAGTTATGCAACAATTTTTTTTTTGTTTACTAAAGCTAACAAGAACATTGAACATAGACTCACAATGATTTACATTCATGAATCTGAATAAACACATCATTTCATTTTTCATTCTCAAGGGTCCTTGACGCAGTATTAATAAAGTTAACAAGCACATTGTCTAACTAACACTACGCTAACATGATCAAATGCTAAAGAACTTTTAAGTACATAATGAAAGTAAGTACATCTCTCTAAATCAAATTACATTACATCATATGATCACCTACATCCACTACACATGTCGTAGGGTATGTGGTGATATTTAATACAATTACAATTATCAAATGCAACATGGATCCATGCAGGGATCATAAATAATCAAATAAACCTCCTACAAGTACAAGATAATAACATATGACATCTGATACATGAATCTGCAACAATGGTGGTAATCTGGTCCAAGTAACAATCAGGTGATGGAGGATATCTGCAATAGTCTCAATGGAGAAGTACACTACCTCCCGACCATGTGGAACCCAGAGGTCCACCCCACTGTGCTAGGGAGATAACACCCAGCCCATGCACATACTACGGACCAAACCCCAAATCAAAACCTAAGAAGGATATCTCTAGAACAAGAGGGTATACAGGTTACCAGAGACACTGACCTACGTAGGATATCTACGGTGTGAGAAGGAAGGTGTCATCACGTAGATCCACGCTTGAGTTTAGTCCTGAAGGTTCCGCACTAAACCGACGGCACCCAAGTGATCATACGTGGCATCGATATCTCTCATGAAGACAAGTACATCGATGATGCACCTAGCATCTTCCCACATCCATCCTTAGTCTATACTAGCACTCAAGGCATGGGCGAGGTATCTCAAATTATCTTTTTAATTGTTCTCCTAACTAGCTCAATTTTTATAATGTTATCACTGAAATTAAGAAACTTGTCAATGGATGATCCGTCAGCCACTTGCGGACCTCGGTGATCCATTGCAAGCCACCCCCCTACATCACATCTAGATAACCTACCCTAGTTCTCAATCAAAACCCATCCTAGTTTGTGGCCACTTAAGAGCAAATTTAGTTCCAATAAACCAATAACCAAATAAAATCATAATTCCAATTCATTCATTTATCTACTTGGCCACTAATTCAATTTTAATCCACCAGGAGGAAAATAATAACAAGGATCAGTTTGACCTCCCAATCAAGGTCTCACATTGACCCTAATCCAAAACAAGCAAAAGAAGATAGAATCCACATTGTACCATAAAACAATCAACAAACAATAGGATAATTTATATCAACCACATTCCCGACTTCTAGATTTTGCCCCCTATTTGGACTTCTAATCCCGAATGCAAATCAACTACATCAACATAATATTTTACATGCACATATGATATACGCAGTAAGAGAACATCGTAAACAAGAAATTGACATTTTGTAAGGAAATAAAATTCACAAGAATCATTTTAACAAGTAATTATTTGCTCACACTAATTAATCACACTAATCAGAATATCCACGTCTACAATAAAATGACCATATTGTGAACACTAACATTGCCTACTATAGCTTGATTAATGACAACGTTTATTAACTAATGAAAAGATTATAAACTACTAATTTTGAATACGCACTCATAAAGTACAATTAAAAGATAATAATAAGTTTACTAGTAATAATACTATAACACCTATTGATAACGTCAATTAACATGACTAACATTTACATGGCTCAAATTAAATACTAAAACAATTAATAAATTAACTAGTCGGATTAAAATAATGTGTTAATAAAAACATTCCCATTATAACAATAATATCCCAAGTTCAATTTAAATAACAATTCAAATTATATTGCACTATTTTAAAATAATTAGAAACAATGCCTAATGTTAATAAAACATATCTTTTTAAATTCTAAACACAATCTATAATAACTCACCCCTAATACCTAAGTCCTATATCAAATCCTCCACCTCAACATGCAAAACCAATATTAATCAAGGGCCAGAAAACATTTTAAAATAATCCCCAAGGAGGAGCTACGAAAATCAAGGTGGATGTGACTTTGGGTGGGTCCCACCAAATCCCAAGATAAGCCCAAAGAATGGCGTCCAAAGTCTCATCATGGGGTTTGACATAAATTTGAAACTAAGTATAATATGGGGTTTAGAAAACATGCTACATATTATTAAAGAGCAAACGAGTCAACATCATAATGATGAAGTATGGAGCGCACTTCAAGGGAGATGAAAAGGACCTCCAAGAGGGAGTGCCAACTTGGACAAGACAAGGGCAGCATTAAGTGGAGACTGCAGCAAAAATAAATCAAGCTTTAAATGCCCTTTCCAAGACCTGCATTTCAAACTAGCTCTAGGAAAGAGGAGGGGTATGGGGAGTAAGTGGGAAGTGGGTCCCACCACTTACTTTTGACCAAGGGAAACTTCATTCACATCTCCATTTAATTGCTAGGCATGGGCTGCGTAGGTTTTAGAGACAAAAGATAAGAGCATTAAGTAAAGGAAATAAGAAGTCAACAAAAGACAACTTACCTTGTCCAAATAAAAAGGTTTCATATTAAAACTTGACAAGATATTTCTCCACCAACGCCTAGACAAGGGAAAAGTATAAATGAAGTAAGGAGGTGGTGAGGATAAATTATATTTTATTAGTTTATGTCATAAAAGGTAGCAGGTTTAATATTATAATATGTCTATTTAAGAAATTGTATGGGAATTCTTTTCCCAAACAATTTTCTAGAGAGTTGAAAGCCCATATTTCTTTGTAAATGAACTCTCCTTTGAAAGTTAACTTTGTTTTATTTCCTCCACTACTATGAGTATTCATTCATCAAATTTCATTTGTTTTCTTAAAATATTATGAAGTCTATGGACTTTAAATTAATTGTATATCAAAAAGGTTTAGATATGGTTTGATTTCAAAACAATAGAGATATCAACATAACCAATTTGTTCATTTCTTCATAGTTGTTTCATTGAAATTTACAGGACCAAAGAGTGATATGAACCCTATAAAGACATTATTTTCAGTGACAATTAAATCATCTTATAGGAACTTCAATATTCTTATATCAATCCAATATGGAATCATACTAAAATTGTTACAATATAGAGTAAATCAAGGGAAGTTCAAACCTACCTGGTTCAACAAACAGACTGATGAAGTCCAGCCCCTCAGCTACTATCAGATCTGCTCCCACAAGCTTAGTCCCTTCTCCTCTTCTTTTCTTCTCTTCCTCCAAGCCTTCTCTTCTCTCCCTCTTTTTCTCCTCCAAATTTTGCATAAGAAAAGTAATGACAAGTCCCCTCTCTATTTCCTCCAAATTGGCTTGGAAAGTGGGGGAGAAATATTTTATTATTTCCCCCCTACTATTCAAGTCAACTTCCCATTTTATGGGAATAAAATAAGACAATTTTAAATTGTAAATTTCCTTTTTATTTCTATTTATCTTAACAACTAGAATATCTCACTTTATTTTCTCAATTTATAAAATAGGTATGTAGTATCTATATATGTGTATTATTAGTGTAAATTCAAATTACTAAAAGTGGCATAGTGTGACCATGCTTATACATATTTTATGTGTGTATATTTAAATATCTTTTATCCTATTATAAAAATACAATGCTTATCATTGACTTGCAACAATTAGCTAAATAGGTGAACTTCTTAAGAAAGATTATATAAAACTAATAACAATATATTTATTAATACATAGACATAACATAGTAAATATTGCTAACAAAAATTAGACATCAATCCACAAGGTCAAAATACGACACCAACATGGAACAACACCTAAGATCAATATCATGCTCAACCGAGAAAATATATATCGGATTCGTTCTGCCAGAACGAATTCGAATCAGGTAAGTCAAGTAAGATTTCATCCATGTTTTTAGGACGATTAGGTTGGGCTAGGGAATTGGCCTAAGTGCTAACTCCCCTTCTCTGCCATTGAGACATAATGAGGGCACACTCATCCTGTCAAGCCAAGGAAGTCGATGCCCGGTACCTGCAACCTGCATATAAAAACCACTGCATGTACATGTGCATATATAAATATAATAACAGACAATGGTAGGGATGGCTGGGACGAGTGGACCCGACTCAATTGCAGGTAACTACGCCTCCTCCTCTACCACAGAGGCACGTCAAATAGAAAAGAAAACATACATGATAACAAACACGATACCATACACATGCAGGTATGGGATAAGTACCAAATATAATAATCATTTAAATTACATCAATTAATACATGCATTTGAAACATCATATAAAATCCATCATTACTTAAATTAACCATCACATAATGTTTTGTTCTAGTTCCAACATGATAATTAACATCTAAAGTATAGTCATCAAATAACACACCACAATATAAATATAACATATGAAATATGTCTGATCTAATCAACTAAAATAAAATAGTATCAAACTAAACATAGTCTCAACAGTAATAAGCTACGATGGGTATTACATCCTCCCCTCCTAGGACTAGGCTTACTCCTGGAAGCCTACAAACAGATAAGGATAGGCATCCTGCAATCGAGATGCATCCTCCCAAGTAGTTGTGGTCTCATCATTTGGGTCCCATTGGACCCTGGCCTGTGGAATAATACGGCCTCTTAGTGTGATATCTTGAAGCTCCAAAATGTGTATGGGCTCCAAAGCCAGCTGCTCGTCCTCGACTTGTAGTGCATTCCAATCAAGGACATGGGTCACATCTGAAATATATTTCCTAAGAACAGAAACATATAATACATCATGTATGCGAGATAGGCTAGGTGGCAATGTAAGATGGTAAGCAACTGGACCTATCCTCTCCAAAATCTCAAATGGTCCAACAAATCGAGGTGCCAATTTAGAACCCTTTCCATAATGGATTGGACTCTTCCTTGGACGCACTCTCAAGAACACTTTATCTCCAACTGAAAGCTGAATATCTGTCCTATGGGCATTTGCATTCTTCTTCTGTCTATCCCATGCCGAAATCAAATGCTCCTGAATGCGCTCTACCTGCTGCTCCATATCACAAAGCATCTCTGGTCCCAAAAGAATCCTATCATCTAACCTATCCCAACTAAGAGGTGTACGACAAGGACATCCATACAATGCCTGAAATAGTGACATGCCAATGGAACTGTGGTATCCATTATTCTATGCAAATTCCACCAGGTGTAGATAATCCTCCCAATGTGTCTGCCTGTCCATGACATACATCCTCAACATATCCTCTAAGACCTGATTCACATGCTCTGTCTGCCCATCTGTCCGAGGGTGATAGGTTGTGCTAAAGTTCAACTGAGCACCCAAATCATGCTGCAAAGAAGTCCAAAATGCAGAAGTAAATACTAGATCCCTATCAAAAATAATCTTTTGAGGAATACCGTGCAATCTCACTATATCCTGCATAAAGACTCTAGCTACTGATGAAGTTGTGTAAGAGGATCTCATGGGAGAAAAATGAGCTACCTTAGTCAACCGATCAATAGTGACCATGATAGCATCATGTCTACGGGGTGTCAAAGGCAAACCCATGATAAAATCCATCGATATAACATCCAATTTCCATGAGGGAATACTGTGTGACTGTAACAGTCCTACTGGATGCTGATGTTCTTCCTTAACCCTTTGACACTCTAAGCACCTAGCAATAAAATCAATGATATCCCTCTTCATTCCTGACCAATGATATAGCTGTTGAAGATCTGCGTGCAACTTCTTGACACCAGGATGTGCCGAGTAAGGTGCACAATGAGCCTCAGATAAGATCAATGAATGAAGATCATCCAATGGTGGTACATAGATCCGGCTTGCATGATGCAACAAACCATCAGACTCCAACACATATCCCTCAAATCTACCTACTAGAGGTCTCCCAGACTCAATCTCTGGCTTCACCTCCTGATAAAAAGTATCTCGAGGAAGTGCCTACAAAATCCTACTCCTCAAATCAACACCAAGTGTAGCCATAGCTGCAACTCGCCTCTTCCTACTCAGAGCATCAGCTACCACATTCTCTTTCCCCTGGATATACTTAACCTCAAAATCATACTCACAAAGGAACTCCATCCATCTCCTCTGTCTAGCATTCAGATTAGGCTGAGTGAAAATGTACTGTAGACTGCGATGATCAGTATGAAGCTCAAATCGGTGTCCCAATAAAAAGTGTCTCCATCGGACCAAAGCATGAACTACCTCTGCTAGCTCAAGATCATGCGTGGGATAGTTCAACTCATGATCCTTGAGTTTGTGAGACTCATAAGCAATCACCCATCCTCCCTGCATGAGAACTGATCCAATACCCTCCAACGAAGCATCTGTACAAACCACAAAATCACCTATGGAATCAGGTACTGAAAGAATAGGTGCACTAGTCTACTTATGCTTGAGGGTTCTGAATGCCTCTTCACACTTCTAAGACCAAATGAACTTCTTGCCCTTTCTCTGCAATGAGGTGATGGGATAAGCAACTCTAGAGAAGTTCTCTATGAACTTACGATAATATCCTGCCAAACCCATGAAACTGCGAACCTCTGACACATTTGTAGGTGCCGGCCAATCAACTATAGCCTAAATCTTTTTGGGATCAACTGAAATACCATCACCCGAGATCACGTGGCCCAAGTACTGAATCTCCATCTTGAAGAATTCACACTTGGCTAGATTAGCATACAATTGATTCTCTCTAAGGCACTGCAATACCAACCGAAGATGCTCTTCGTGTTCCTCCATGGATTTAGAATAAACCAAAATATCATCCAAGAAGACAACAACAAAGTGATCAAGATACTTAAAAAATACCCCATTCATCAAACTCATGAATACAGATGGAGCATTCGTCAAGCCAAATGGTACCACTGTGAACTCATAGTGACCATAGCGTGTCCGGAAAGCTATCTTGTGGATGTCCTCCTCTCTAATGTGCAACTGATGATAACCTGACTTGAGATCTATTTTAGAGAACACCCTTGCACCTTTCACCTGATCAAAGAGATCATCAATCTGTGGCAAGGATACCTATTCTTGACTATTACTTTGTTCAACTGTCTGTAATCAATGCACAGTCGTAATGAACCGTCCTTCTTTTTGACAAAGAGAACTGGTGCTTCCCAAGGTGAAACACTAGGCTTGATACATCCCTTAGCCAACAATTCTTCCAATTGCAGCTTCAACTCACTCAACTCCTGTGTACACATCCTGTATGGAGCTCTAGATATAGGCTCTGCTCCTGGAATAAGATCAATACGAAAATCAATATCCCACTTTGGTGGCATACCCAGGATCTCATCTGGAAAGACATCAATGAATTCCTGTAGCACAGGGTGATCTAAGGACTTCTTCTCACCTTCATTAGCCTCAATCTCACTCAAAGACACTGCAAACACTTGACATCCCTTTCTCATGCTTCGCTTCAACTGTATGGCAGAAATCATACGAAGAGAAATAGGATGTTGAATGCCTCTAATCTCAATGTTTTTACCCCGATCATCCTTGCACTTAATTATCTTCTTTCTACAATCAATGGTGGCTCCATGGGATTCCCACCAATCCATGCCTAATACAATGTCATATGACCCCAAAGGAATTTCTTCTCTGTGAGTATTGCTTTAGTTACTGCTTCTCTAAGGGTCTTAGGCTCCAAAACTTTTACTTCCCCTCCAATATGGGCATTAAGCCCTCTAATAAAATGTTGAATCATGAGGGGTGATTCACTACTATAACCAGCATACTGTTTCAGCTCAAAGAACTTCCACTCATACTCCTGTATGGTCATATTCCTCTATCTTAGGTAATGATACTCATCTGCACGGTCCTGCTTCCACTGATCTGATAAAAACCAATCTCTAAAGCTCTCAAGGAACAACTCCCAAGTAACTGTATCAATGGTGATTCCCAAAATGTTTAAGTTTTGTTTATGTTTTGAGTTTTCAACCAAACAACAGGTCTCATGATGTTCAAGTTTATTTCGGTTTAAGTTTTCGTGAGAGTTAAATATTTTCACAAACAAGTTGTTTTGATGTCTAAGTTTGGTTTTAACATGTTTACCTAATAAGACCTAATGGGTGCACATATTATCCCAGAGTTCCCAGTGTAGAACTCGCACTTTGATACCAGATGTAATGCCCCCCCAGGGGACCCAAGAGATTAACACTAAAAGCTATGCTAAGTTATGCAACAATTTTTTTTTTGTTTACTAAAGTTAACAAGCACATTGAACATAGACTCACAATGATTTACATTCATGAATTTGAATAAACACATCATTTCATTTTCATTCTCAAGGGTCCTTGACGCAGTCTTACATTGTCTAACTAACACTACGCTAACATGATCAAATGCTAAAGAACTTTTAAGTACATAATGAAAGTAAGTACATCTCTCTAAATCAAATTACATTACATCATATGATCACCTACATCCACCACACATGTCGTAGGGTATGTGGTGATATTTAATACAATTACAATTATCAAATGCAACATGGATCCATGCAGGGATCATAAATAATCAAATAAACCTCCTACAAGTACAAGATAATAACATCTGACATCTGATACATGAATCTGCAACAATGGTGGTAATCTGGTCCAAGTAACAATCAGGTGATGGAGGATATCCGCAATAGTCTCAATGGAGAAGTACACTACCTCCCGACCATGTGGAACCCAGAGGTCCACCCCACCGTGCTAGGGAGATAACACCAGGCCCACGCACATACTAAGGACCAAACCCCAAATCACAACCTAAGAAGGATATCTCTAGAACAAGAGGGTATACAGGTTACCAGAGGCACTGACCTACGTAGGATATCTACGGTGTGAGTAGGAAGGTGTCATCACGTAGATCCACCCTTGAGTTTAGTCCTAAAGGTTCCTCACTGAACTGATGCACTCAAGTGATCATACGTGGCATCGATATCTCTCATGAAGACAAGTACATCGATGATGCATCTAGCATCTTCCCGCATCCATCCTTAGTCTATACTAGCACTCAAGGCATGGGCGAGGTATCTCAAATTATCTTTTTAATTGTTCTCCTAACTAGCTCAATTTTTATAATGTTATCACTGGAATTAAGAAACTTGTCAATGGATGATCCGTCAGCCACTTGCGGGCCTCACTGATCCATTGCAAGCCACCCCCCTACATCACATCTAGATAAACTACCCTAGTTCTCAATCAAAACCCATCCTGGTTTGTGGCCACTTAAGAGCAAATTTAGTTCCAATAAACCAATAACCAAATAAAATCATAATTCCAATTCATCCATTTATCCACTTGGCCACTAATTCAATTTTAATCCACTAGGAGGAAAATAATAACAAGGATCAGTTTGACCTCCCAATCAAGGTCTCACATTGACCCTAATCCAAACCAAGCAAAAGAAGACAGAATCCACATTGCACCATAAAATAATCAACAAACAGTAGGATAATTTATATCAACCACATTCCCGACTTCTGGATTTTGCCCCCTATTTGGATTTATAATCCCGAATGCAAATCAACTACATCAACATAATATTTTACATGCACATATGATATATGTAGTAAGAGAACATCATAAACAAGAAATTGACATTTCATAAGGAAATAAAATTCACAAGAATCATTTTAACAAGTAATTATTTACTCACACTAATTAATCACACTAATCAGAATATCCACGTCTACAATAAAATGACCATATTGTGAACACTAACATTGCCTACTATAGCTTGATTAATGAGAATGTTTATTCACTAATGAAAAGCTTATAAACTACTAATTTTGAATACGCACTCATAAAGTACAATTAAAAGATAACAATAAGTTTACTAGTAATAATACTATAACACCTATTGATAACGTCAATTAACACGACTAACATTTACATGGCTCAAATTAAATACTAAAAAAATTAATAAATTAACTAGTCAGATTAAAATAATGTGTTAATAAAAACATTCCCATTATAACACTAATATCCCAAGTTCAATTTAAATAACAATTCCAATTATATTGCACTATTTTAAAACAATTAGAAACAGTGCCTAATGTTAATAAAACATATCTTTTTAAATTCTAAACACAATCTATAATAACTCACCCCTAATACCTAAGTCCTATATCAAATCCTCCACCTCAACATGCAAAAACAATATTAATAAAGGGCCAGAAAACATTTTAAAATAATCCCCAAGGAGGAGCTGCGAAAATCAAGGTGGATGTGACTTTGGGTGGGTCCCACCAAATCCCAAGATAAGCCCAAAGAATGGCATCCAAAGTCTCATCATGGGGTTTGACATACATTTGAAACTAAGTATAATATGGGGTTTATAAAACATGCTACATATTATTAAAGAGCAAACGAGTCAACATCATAATGATGAAGTATGGAGCGCACTTCAAGGGAGATGAAAAGGACCTCCAAGAGGGAGTGCCAACTTGGACAAGATAGGGGCTGCATTAAGTGGAGAGTGCATCAAAAATAAATCAAGCTTTAAATGCCCTTTCCAAGACCTGCGTTTCAAACTAGGTCTAGGAAAGAGGAGGGGTATGGGGAGTAAGTGGGAAGTGGGTCCCACCACTTACTTTTGACCAAGGGAAACTTCATTCACATCTCCATTTAATTTCTAGGCATGGGCTGCGTAGGTTTTAGAGACAAAAGATAAGAGCATTAAGTAAAGGAAATAAGAAGTCAAAAAAAGACAACTTACCTTGTCCAAATAAAAAGGTTTCATATTAAAACTTGACAAGATATTTCTCCACCAACACCTAGACAAGGGAAAAGTATAAATGAAGTAAGGAGGTGGTGAGGATAAATTATATTTTATTAGTTTATGTCATAAAAGGTAGCAAGTTTAATATTATAATATGTCCGTGTAAGAAATTGTATGGAAATTTTTTTCCCATACAATTTTCCAGAGAGTTGAAAGCCCATATTTCTTTGTAAATGAACTCTCCTTTGAAAGTTAACTTTGTTTTATTTCCTCCA
Organism: Chamaecyparis obtusa; assembly: GCA_027943335.1. Classification (NCBI taxonomy): domain Eukaryota; kingdom Viridiplantae; phylum Streptophyta; class Pinopsida; order Cupressales; family Cupressaceae; genus Chamaecyparis; species Chamaecyparis obtusa. The sequence continues at coordinate 61,598 of BSBK01006679.1, read as the reverse complement.
CTACTATGAGTATTCATTCATCAAATTTCATTTGTTTTCTTAAAATATTATGAAGTCTATGGACTTTAAATTAATTGTATATCAACAAGGTTTAGATATGGTTTGATTTCAAAACAATAGAGATATCAACATAACCAATTTGTTCATTTCTTCATAGTTGTTTCATTGAAATTTATAGGACCAAAGAGTGATATGAACCCTATAAAGACATTATTTTCAGTGACAATTAAATCATCTTATAGGAACTTCAATATTCTTATATCAATCCAATATGGAATCATACTAAAATTGTTACAATATAGAGTAAATCAAGGGAAGCTCAAACCTACCTGGTTCAACAAACAGACTGATGAAGTCCAGCCCCTCAGCTACTATCAGATCTGCTCCCACAAGTTCAGTCCCTTCTCCTCTTCTTTTCTTCTCTTCCTCCAAGCCTTCTCTTCTCTCCCTCTTTTTCTCCTCCAAATTTTGCATAAGAAAAGTAATGAAAAGTCCCCTATCTATTTCCTCCAAATTGGCTTGGAAAGTGGGGGAGAAATATTTTATTATTTCCCCCTACTATTCAAGTCAACTTCCCATTTTATGGGAATAAAATAAGACAATTTTAAATTGTAAATTTCCTTTTTATTTCTATTTATCTTAACAACTAGAATATCTCACTTTATTTTCTCAATTTATAAAATAGGTATGTAGTATCTATATATGTGTATTATTAGTGTAAATTCAAATTACTAAAAGTGGCATAGTGTGACCATGCTTATACATATTTTATGTGTGTATATTTAAATACCTTTTATCCTATTATAAAAATACAATGCTTATCATTGACTTGCAACAATTAGCTAAATAGGTGAACTTCTTAAGAAAGACTATATAAAACTAATAACAATATATTTATTAATACATAAACATAACATAGTAAATATTGCTAACAGAAATCAGACATCAATCCACAAGGTCAAAATACGACACCAACATGGAACAACACCTAAGATCAATATCATGCTCAACCGGGAAAATATATATCGGATTCATTCTGCCAGAACGAATTCGAATCAGGTAAGTCAAGTAAGATTCCATCTGTGGTTTTAGGATGATTAGGTTGGGCTAGGGAATTGGCCTAAGTGCTAACTCCCCTTCTCTGCCATTGAGACATAATGAGGGCACACTCATCCTGTCAAGCCAGGGAAGTCGATGCCTGGTACCTGCAACCTGCATATAAAAACCACTGCATGTACATGTGCATATATAAATATAATAACAAACAATGGTAGGGATGGCTGGGACGTGTGGACCTGACTCAATTGCAGGTAACTACACCTCCTCCTCTACCACATAGGCACGTCAAAGAGAAAAGAAAACATACATGATAACAAACATGATACCATACACATGCGGGTATGGGGTAAGTACCAAATATAATAATCATCTAAATTACATCAATTAATACATGCATTTGAAACATCATATAAAATCCATCATTACTTAAATTAACCATCACATAATGTTTTGTTCTAGTTCCAACATGATAATTAACATCTAAAGTATAGTCGTCAAATAACACACCACAATATAAATATAACATATGAAATATGTCTGATCTAATCAACTAAAATAAAATAGTATCAAACTAAACATAGTCTCAATAGTAATAAGTTGCGAGGGGTATTATAGGTACTATTAAGGCCTTGCCTTATAGGTTGGCTACATACCCCAGTAAACAACTAACCATGAGTATCTTGGTAGTGGATATTCCTCCCCAATATGGGATGTTACTATCAAGAAAGTGGAGTGCATCTATGGGAGGAAGCATATAGTGTGACTTATCATTTTCTACTTTCAATTTTGAAGGGGAAAGTATCAAAGTTACTAGGGAATCTAGAACTCCACATATGATTGAAGAAGAAGAGGATAACATGAATTGTTTCCTAGATAGTGACATTAATGCTTTCAGAGTTGAAGATAAGGAGGTACAAAAGGATGATAAGCTAATCCACAAGTTAGAAAATTAGGAGGTATGGATTGACCTCGATTCCTTGTGGACCATGTATTTTGATGGAGCAAATAGAAAGGAGGGGTCTGGAGCCAAAATATTGCTTATATCTCCTAATGGTAAAACTTTCAAATTCTCCTTTTCTTTGCTATTTTCATGCACAAATAATGTTGCAAAGTATGAGGCTCTATTAATAGGCTTAAGGATGGCATCAATGCATGGTATAAAATGTTTGAAAGTAATAGGGGATTCAGAGTTAGTGGTTTCCTAGGTTAGATCAAAATATACTTCAAAAAATCAAAAGTTGAAACAGTATAGGAATGCAGTGTGGGATGAAATTGAAAGCTTTAATGCTTTTAATATTAGTTGGATGGAAAGAAGTCAGAATAGAATGGTAGACTTATTGGCTAATATAGCTCTTAGACCAGAAGATGTTACATTTACAGATGTTTCCAAAATAGAAGTACAAGCCAGGCCTTCTATTCCTGACAATTTAGATAATTGGCAAGTTTTTTCTGATGACCAAGATATACTGAGGTTTCTCCATTGTGAGTCTTACTTTGGTGACAAAGAAATGGATTTCAGTAATTATGTTAACATAGTGGATGGTAAAGATGTTATCTTTGGAAAAGAATTTCTACAGTTAAAATCAAACAGAGTTCCTAAAGGATTGGTTGTGCTTGAAAGAGCATTTGATAATAAGGACAAGGCTTTCTCTGCCAATACTGATAAAATTGATGAACTTGAGGAAGTAAACTTAGGAACAAGTTTTGTTCCTAAGAAGGTTTATATTGGTAAGTCTTTATCCCCAAGAGTCAAGAAAAATTTGATTGATCTTCTTAGAAAATTCAGGCATGTTTTTTCTTGGTCTTATGAAGATCTTAAGGCTTACAGGGAAGACCTTTTCCAACATGAGATTCCACTCAAAGAAGGCACAAAACCCTTTAGGAAAAAATTGAGACCTGTTAATCCAACCCTAGCACCTAAAATGCAGGATGAACTCAAGAAGATGATGGATGCTGGAATAATCAAACCTATTAGGCATTCCACCTAGGTTTCAAATTTGGTGCCTGTTAGAAAGAAAAATGGCGACATCAGGTTATGTGTAGATTTTAGGAATCTTAATATAAATTCTCTGAAGGGTAACTATGGATTGCCAAATATGGAGAACATGCTACAGAAGGTCACTGGATCTAAACTAATGTCTATGATGGATGGATTTTCTAGTTACAACCAAGTTATGGTTAAGGATACTGAGCAATTTAAAACTACTTTCACAACCCCATGGGGGACATATGTATATGTGAGGATGCCTTTTGGTTTGACTAATGCTGGTGCTACTTTTCAAAGGGCTATGGATGTGGCCTTTGCAAATTTCATTGATAGATTTATGGTGGTGTATTAGGATGACTTGACAGCTTTCTTAGCCAAGGAGGAACAACATTGCCAACACTTAGAGAAAATTTTCATTAGAGCTTTAGAGTATGGGGTTTCTTTGAACCCAAAGAAATGTGCCTTTGGTGTGACAGAAGGAAAGCTACTTGGGCATATTGTTTCAAAGGATGGGGTAAGGATAGACCTTAAAAGAGTGGAAGCTATTGATAGATTATCCCTACCAAAGAACATCAAGGGAATTCAGTCCTTTTTAGGATAGGTTAATTTTTTAAGAAGGTTTATTACAAACTTTGCAGAAATCAGTATTCCTATATCAAGAATGTTGAAGAAAGAAGCAAAGGTTGAATGGAATATGGAAGCAATACAGGCCTTTAATGATATCAAGAGGGCCATTAAGCATGCTCCAGTCTTGAAAACACTAGACTACAACAAACCCATGCAAATCTTTTCCTTTGCATCTGCCCATACCATTGTTGCAGTACTATTACAAAAAAATGCTGAAGGTTTTGAACAACCAATTTCTTTTTTTAGTAAAACCTTGTAGGCAGCAGAATTAAATTATGACATTATTGAAAAGCAAGCTTATGCCTTGGTGAAGGCCATTAAAACATTTAGATGTTATTTGGTGGGAGCCACAGTGGTTGCGTATGTTCCAAGTGCTGCAGTCAAAGACATTCTGGTCCAACAAGAGGTTTCAGGAAGAAGATGTAGGTGGATTAATAGGATCCAGGAGTTCAACATTGATATCCACATTAAAAAGTTAGTGAGAGGATTAGGATTAGCAAAATTGATGGCTCAGATTAATTTAAACGCAAACCAAATAAATATGCTAGAGGAGGATCAAAAACCTTATGTGTGCAATATGGACTATTGTGAATGGTACAAGGACATTGTCAAGTATTTACAAAGGATGGTTTTACCCCCTGAATTGAATGACAACAAGAAAAGAACTATTAAACTCCAATCTATAAGGTATGCAATTTTAAATGGTGAACTTTGGTGGAGAAATAATGAGGGTGTTTTACTCAGGTGTGTAGATCAAGAAAAGGTAGATTTTTTGATGAATGGAATGCATAATGGAGTTTGTGGAGGGCATTATATGGAAAAGAAAACAGCCCATAAGATCATTAGATCAGGTTTTTGGTGGCCCTCACTTTTTAAAGATACCCATCAATTTGTTAAAAAGTGACCCTTGTCAAAGATTTGCTGGAAAATTGAAACTTAGTGGAAATTTGCCTCTTAAACTTGTTTCTGTTCAAGCTCCTTTCCAGAAGTGGGGTATGGATTTTATTGGTGAAATTCCTAATAAGTCCAGTGGTGGACATTCTTACATTATGGTGGCAACTGATTATTTCACCAAGTGGGTTGAGGCAATCCCAACAAGAAGAGAAACTAGCAAAGTGGTGACAGATTTTATGATGCAAAATATCTTGACAAGATTTGGTTGCCCAGAATCCATAGTTGTGGATAATGCAATGTGTTTTAGGTCAGATGAATTTGTTAATTTCTATCAAAATAATGGTATAACAATCTCATTTTCCTCTCCATATCATCCAGAGGGTAATGGCCAGGTAGAATCTAGCAATAAGAGTTTGGTCAAAATTTTGAAAAGAGTCCTGGACAAAAACAAGAAAGCTTGGGATTCCAAATTATTACAAGCCTTATGGGCTAATAGGGTTATAGTTAAAAAAGAAATTGGATGTTCCCCTTTTGACTTGGTATATGGAATCAATGCAAGATTACCCCAAAGTAATTTTTTACAGATGTACCAGTTCATTCAGGCATATGATGATGATTTGGAGGAAGATATGACAATTAAGATGAATGATCCGATTCAACTCAATGAGGTGAGAAATGAAGCGCATGATAAGAATGAAAGGATGTAGGCCCAATGTAAAGTCCTGTATGATAGAAGGACTACTTAGAGAACTTTTACAAATGGTGACATGGTCTTAATGTGGAATGCAAGACTAGAAGATAAAGGCAAGCATGGGAATTTGATCCCATCTGGTTAGGACCATATATTATTGAAGACAAATGGGGGACGAACTCTTATCTATTGAAAATTTTAAAAGGCGAGCTCATGGAATTGCCAGTTTATGGTCAATTCTTAAAGTTCTATCTCTCTTAAAGAAATCTTTTCAACCCGTATACAAGTTTGGTTTTGAGGTTTTTGTGTATAATTCCCTATTTTTCCTGTTGAAGTGTTGATCTAGTCTTCTTTTCTAGGAGATTTTGGTTTCTCGTTGTATCTACAAGAGATACATGTCCCCGAGCATGAGCCACTGTTATCACTGTACAAAATTTTTAGCTTCATGCAAATATTTTTGAAAAATAATCCATTTTAGGGATCTGAGGGTTAGGTTTTATGTTGAAAAACTCCTTGTTTTTGATAAAACCCTAGTTGTTCTTGAGCCTTGTTATATTCCGGAGTTACTTTTTGGCTCATTAAAACTTCCAAATACACATGTGAGCTATATTTTCCCCTTTTAATTTTTGCTGCTATGCGTAAGTCTCTATTTAATTTTTTGAAAAGTGTTAGACCTTTAAAATATGTGGTTGTCGTTGCACCACAAGACTCCTAGTTGTCAGAATCCCTGACATGTACTTTAGTGACACGGCGCCACCTGTCCAAGCGGGCCTGACTGTTCATAAGGTATGTTGGCGTTTAAAGAATGATTATATCCGACAGCTATCGCTATATCTTGAGACCAAGATGATCGCCTTTTATGCATTGTGATATAGCGGTGACCATTAGATCATCACTAAGGAATAAAGTCTGCAGTGGGTCCTGATAGTGCCAGGTCATGTTGATATGTGGGTAAAAGCACAAAGCTGTGTCACGTTTCAAGACAACTTATCAGCACAGCTGAATTTGAGTATTTCTAACTAAAATTATTTTTTGTCAAAAATATGGTCTAGCTAGATTCATTCTAGCTAAGTTATATAAGTTCTTCACCTTTTCCAATTGGAAATATCTATTAAATGCATGTTTTATAACAATTACTAAAGAAATAAAATTATTTCAGAAAAGCGACGTTTCAATAACTCTTACTCTTTTTAATGATATTTTTTAACAAATATAAAAATACCCTTTTTTAGAGCACAGAGTCAAGATTATCATCATATAATTTTTATAGTATTTTAATTAGATCTAATATATTATAATTTCAAAATACTACAAGTAGGTATTTTAACATTCAAGAACAAGATGCTTCAAAAATAGAAAAAAATAGTAAAGATTATCAAAAAAATTGAAAATTTATATTTAACACTAGAGGAGAGAGTTATCTTCACGAGTGTGTAATTTATTTTTTGAATGGCATAGATTTGATAGGGGAAATTTGACACGAGATGAAAACTGTCGATTTCAGGTATGTTCGACTTTGAGTAGTTATAACAGAGAAAATATACATTGAAAACTAATTTTTCTTCTTTTCTGCACTAGCTATACATTTTATCTATGACATATTTTGAAATCAAAAGAAAAAGAGATTATTTGCATATACTTTTTTGGTGCGGACAAGACCCTCATTTTTCAGCATTTTTCAGCAAGTAAAAAATGGACTTAAAAAATTTTAAAACTATGTGAATTATTATTAAAAAAAAATTAAAAAAATTATAGCCATAAACTTCATCCACTTTTACACATTTCATTAGTTTACATCATCTCCAAATTTTAAACATAAATGCCATTTTTATGTCATTAAAGTTAAAATTTTTGTGTGTTGTTGACCTTTTCCTTTATAAAAGTGTGACATAGCTTTGTACTTTTACCCATGTTAGTTTCCTATTGGTTGCTAGGAGTTATGATGTGGTGATTGTCAGAATTTTCTGAACTGTGAATGAAGATGACAGTGGTCCCACTTGTCAATTAAGTGCGATGTGGCAGTTTATGATTTGTGATAGATTAGTGATGTGTCACAGTGGGGCCTGTCTTTTTCGAAGGATTGAAGTATGACAAGATCTCACGGTTATCGTTATATCGTTGAGATAAGATGTGCACTCTTTAAGGTCAGCGGTATGGCAACAACCATTGATTTTGTTTAAAGAGGAGGATGATTCGGTGGATCCTTCACTGCAGGTTTTTGATGACGTGGTCTTTTTTGATTGGCCCAAGGTATTAGTGACATGTTCCAATTGCCAGGTGTTTCTGACACCAAAGATGAGGTGGGATTTTTTGGCTTGCTGACATTTCTAAGGTGGCGTCTCCTGATTCATCGAAGGTTTTCAAAGTGTTTTGTGGGACCAAGGTTTTGTTAAAATCTAATGATCATTCGATCAAAGTTCATCGACGGTGGTCGTTATATCTTGAGTGGGTTCTTCTGACAATTTTTGGTTTGTGCTTTAGTGACAAGGTGACACCTATCCATTCTGGGAAAAGTGAAGATAAGTTATTTTGTTTCCCCACATGGCAATTTTGAAATGTTCTCATTGGTCAAGAACTAACTTAGGGAAATTAAATAGGGTTTTTTCTGGTTTACTTGTCGACTGTCCGATGTGCCGAAAAAGAAATAAATCAACGGCCTAAATTCAAATTTTTGCTCAGTGACATTTTTCGCATCCTGTGAACAACTAAGGCCGCCAACTTTCAGTAATGGCGGATTTAATGTGTTACATGTGGACAGATTGTAGGCAATTGTCGGTGCTATACATCAAAATTGAATCATTGTTTCTATTCATAGTTCTCATAAGCATTTCTGGTGAGCTCATTTTTTCTCTCAAAGTGATTTCAAGCAAAGAATCTGCAGGTGCTCGGTAGGTCAAATTTTCTACTTCTTAAGAATTTCTTGAGGACTGTGAAGATTTGTAAAGGTTTTGTGTTACTGGTTAGTATTTTAGGGTTTTTTCTTGAGAGCTCGTATATTATTGTAAAAGCCCTAGTTTCAAGATGCCACCTAAGAGGAATTTGTCTGGTCAAACAGAGTATACCAAGAGAGGGATTTTTGAGGATTTAATGCAGTTACTTCCACATTCAGACAATGGGGCAGCTAGGGTGAAAGAATTAGTTCCAAGAAACCCTAGAGATTCAGTTGCAGACGGTCTCCATGACAGGGGAAACTAGATGAGAGATGCCAAGGTGGGTGACAAGCATAACAGTCTTATTCTATTCAAGTCAGCTTATTCACAAAGGAATTCTTGTGCCCCCTTAAGAAATATATGGCAATTTTATATTGGGAAGTTGGTTGTCCCTAGTGTTTTTATGGATGCTGAGTTATTAATTCAGATAGCTAAGTGCTATGATCCTATGACAAAGTGTGTCAATGATATAAATGGTAGAGACCTAATCAGCATCACAGAGGATGAGATTAGGGAAGTATTTTCATTGAATGACCCATCTGTGGGGTTAGAGAAGATAGATTTCATAGAGTTCACTGAAATCTATGAAGCACGGAGAGATTATCTAAGGATAGGGCCTTTGAGGCAATTTTTTGATCAAATTGGATCAATGTGTGCTGTCAGTGCAAGCACACCAGAGACTTTTAGATTCGAGTTATTCAGTAGAAGAGCACAGGAAGTTTATAAATCTTTGACTTTGATTCTAGGGCATGATGAGGCAACTCATATGCCAGTACCTTATATGTTCGTGATGGTACAATCACTGCACCCCCAATTAGGCCTTATTTTTGACTGTGCATCTCATTTAGCTGATCTAATCCATGAGGGGCTGATGGGAATAAAAAATATGAAGGTGTCTAGACCTTTTGGGTGGTACTCAATGCTCATGCACATGTTTCTATACAAGGATGATGAATATTTTGGTACAATAATAGATATTGTGAATGAAAGGAATGGATAAATTCTTCCAGTGCAGTTGTGGACTACAGCTCTGTCATGGGACAGAATTGATGCAAACTATATTATTTTTGATAGAGATTTTGCCTCTAGACTTAGAAATCTTTTACATTTTGATAATCCAAGGATTCCAAGAGTGTTGTTGAGGCTATTTAGGCCAAAGGAGTTTTGCCAGGATATTACTACTGTCCACAATTTTGGGGATATTATCTTATATCCAGTTTCCACAATTTTTAGAGTGTATAGTTGCAAGGTAGCACCTTATATTTTACCTTATCAAGTCCCATTGAAGTTGGGATATGCAAAAATTCTAAGGCAGATTGGAGACTTGCAAGAGTCCACTCTCATTGGTAAAGGAAGGGGAACCTTTTCCTGGATATAACTATTGCACATCAATATGTGATTACAAAAGGAGGATGGGTGCATTTGAGTAAGGTCTTACAGCCCTACAGAATGTCCAAAGAAGAGGTAAGATGTGTAGATACTGAGGGTTTTCTCTCAGGAGTATTTAGAGATAAGGTGATGTATGCTCTTATTGAGCATCAATTCAATTTTCTTGAGGATGTAATCAGAAATGAGTTTGATCTTCAAACTCAAGAGGTCAAGAAAGAAAAGTGGGTCATCTATAAGAAGACTCTAGATTTCATTCAGAATTTTGATAGAGCTTATGACCCATTGAAGGGGTTTGAACCATGGGCAAGAAAATTGGATACCCTTATGGAACACTTCGAAGGCATCATGCATTCAGTTAATGAAAAGAGGGCAACTGTGAGCAACTGTGAGCAACTGTGAGCCTAAATACATGAAATTGACCCCAAGGGGAATTTACACAATGCAAAGAAGGAGTGGTTACACTGTTCTCCTACCACCAGAGAAAAGAAGTGAAGATATCCCTTCTACTTCAAGAGGGAAGAGACCCATTGATGATCTAGCAGTGCAAGGACCCTCTCCAAAGAGGCAGAAACAAGAAGAAGTAAGACTAGGAGAGGAGGCTTATTCTCCTTCTCAATCGCCTATCCAATTGGATGAACATGGGGTGGTAGAACAAATTGTATAATTGAGGAAGGAGGGAAACATTTTTGTTTCTAATGAAGATTTGCAAGAAGGAATGCCTAAGGCACCTAAGGAGGTGGCCATGGATCTTTCAATAGAAGAGTTTGAGGGTAAAAAGATGGACCCTATTCTAAAATAGGCCATGGATTCTTTCCTTGCTGATGATAAGTTTGTTAAAACCAGGGCATTCTCCCAATTTCTTTGGAGAATGAAAATAAATCAATTTAAGGAGATATGTGAAAAGAAGAAAGAAGAGTCCCCTGCTAGGGATATCATAGAAATAGAAAATGAGACCAAGGCAGAAATGGTCAAACAATTTGAGAAAATTACTCCAGAGGAAGGGAGAGCCATGGTTCATATAGCAGGGGTACTAATTCTGCTAGAGTGGGACATTGCAGATGCAATTTTTTTTTATCAGGTTAGAAAAAACAAAGTGAAGACTCTTGCTACAACAAAATAGGCTGCACAGGCTACAAGAGGATTTGCTTTCTCTGAAGATCATGCTGCTCTTGTGATGTGGTCTCTAAATAAAGATGAAAATAATGGAAAGAGAAAGGATCTCTCTGCAGAATATATAGGAAGCTTATTGGTCCAGAGAGTGGGAGAGACATCTGGTGTTGAAGCATCAAATTTGATTTTAGAAACTGCCAAATTTAATGCCCATGTGGCAGAGAAAGATGCTAGAGAGAAGGAAGAGCTTAGGCTTAAATTTGAAATGGTTCTCAAATCCTACAATGAGCTCAAGGTTGAGCTAATTCAAAAGGAAAAAATGATTGTACAGTTGTCAGGGCCCTTAGATCATAGATCTCCTCAGTTGGTGATTTTTGATAAGCCTGTAGTGGCTTCATCTTCAAGCCCAATAATTGAGTTACCACCATCCCCCTACCCAGAGACAAATTTGGATGCAAGGGCTATCTCGGAGAAGCAAAGACTAACAGAAGAAACAAATATGCTGAGGGAAATAAGGGTACAGTTGGAGAAAGAAAAAGAGGAGAGCATAAAGGCCACAGCTTTAGCAAACCAAAAGTATGAGGAAAAGATAACAGATGCAATTATGTTGTTTTCTGTTGATTTAAAGCCCTCTATTTTCCACAGTCATGCCTATAAATTATTTTCTTTACTTGAAACCTTGAATAAAGAGAAGACAGAGATGTCCCAAATTTTGAAGAAGTGGATTGAAAGGTCTCCTAATGTAAAGTTATTTCGTATGCTATCAAAAGGACAAGAAGACCCTAATCCACTGATTAAGCCAGTGCATCAGGTTGTAAATAAAATGGTACAGTATGGTATCATTCTAGATAATTTTATCAGAAAATCAAGCATGTTGAAAGCTGAATTGATGCTTTCAAATTATGAAAATTGGTGCCTACTATTTTCATAGATAAAGGGGAATTCAAAGAGGCATATCAGTGGAGGGAAGAGATGGATGCACTTTTATCAGAGAGGGTGATTGGTGTCCTAAGTAACACTTATTCTTTTAGCACTACTGTCAAGTTGTTAATAAATGTTAAATCAACATTTGATAATTTTCAGCATAGAGTTACTTAGATTAAAAATGAGTGGGAACAATTATCAAAGAAAAACGCTGAGTTTGCCAATTTTGAGTTCCCAAGCGAAGAGGTGTTTGATAGGTGGAGGTATCAGTACATACCTCATGTGGAAAAGGTCAATGCTCCACCCGCCGCTTAGAGTGAATAAAGATAGATATTTTTGAGTCATATAAAAGTTGGTAAGATATATGGAGACATTTATTTTAGGATGGACAGCGAGATGTTGCAGATCAAATTTGTCGAAGAAAGCCAAGGACAACATTGAAGACAAAGAGAAAGGCAGCTCATCTGCAAATATCCCAACTGCCTGATCAAATATCTCGTCTGCTTCACCAAGTGTATTTATTATAAACTTTTGAAGTTGTTGTAAAGGTTTTTTAGTTTAGAAGTTTTGTAACCCTAGAATGATTGGTAGCTTGTTGCATTCCCTTGTATATAAAGGATTTTTCATGATCATTCTAGATATTGAGAGCTTAGGAGAAAAAGATAGAAATTATGAAACCTAACACTCAGTCAAGGATTGTAAATTTTGTATCATTTTATCAAAGAAATAGAGAAGAAGTACAGGTTGTTGCTGTTATTTTGCAAGCTTTGTTGAGGATTTGATGTATGCAATGTTTAAAGGGCGAACTTAATATGAATCTTGGATCTTTGTCTCTCCTGTGAGTTTGTTCGGTAAATTTTTAAGTCTCTTTGAGGTTTATATGTATGTGTTTGAACTTTGAGTTCTGATCTAAGATTGGATTAAAATTGATTTGAGTTGGATGCATGTTTACTAAATCTATTCAAGGATTTCTGAAAGAAGGAAAGATTTGAAGTAGTTTGTATTTATGTTCAAGACCCACCTTTCTTCAAACATTGTTGTATTCATTCTATTTTCTGACTCTGTTGCCCAATGAATAAGGCACTGGCCTTGATCTTCCTATCTTATCTTTGTATGGAATGATTGGAATCTTGTAATCCTGAAAAACATTGAATTAATACCAGTCTTTTACTTTTATTTACTTTATATGTTATTCTACCCAGTGATGGATAGTCAATGAGTAATAGGTTGTTACTTAGTACTTTCTCACTGTTATCTGTTGTAACATCCAGTATTAGAGAAGAAACAAAGTTAAAACTATTGGATCAGGTGTACCTACCTTGGTTTTGCAAAGCCAGAAGTGAAGAGAGCAGTCTTGTCCCTATAGTTGGTCCAGTTGCATATAGATTGCTCACATTTGGAACTAACCACTCCTTAACATCCATCATAAGCATATTGGTATCTCATGGAGTGTAAAATCCTATCCAAGAACCAGCATGGTGGACACCAGTCTAAACTCTGAATTGTATGATTGGTCCTCCAAAATGTTATGTGACTTAAATTCCCGCCAATAGTTGTGAACAAACTTATGGGGAATGTAAGTTTATGTTATGCATTCTGATTGCAATGTTCCAAGCCGATGACTGTACACCCGCGTAACACATTTTGATGCCCTAGGCTAATTACGTTACGTATTTAGCTAGTGAGACAGGAAAAATTGGTAGCAAAGCCCGACACTGGTGGATGGGACTAAGATTTTGATGGATTCTAATTCCTTGAATTTAGGAAGTAATGTTCAAAGCCCGGTTCCGACTGAACAACCCCATTTTTGACTCTTTGCATTGAGCCCTAGCCTAAACTGGCCACTTAGTCTAGAGAGTTTGGTGTAGGAAAGAGGAATGTTGGAGTGAAGTTGGAACCAGTCTTTGAGGAATGTGAAGGGAAGTGAGATAAGGGAACAAGTTATTTGAGTTGACCAAAATTTCACCAATCTAATACCTGTTTGGAGACAGCGACAGAAGACCACTCTAAAAGGAGTTGAAAGTCTGGGTTTGAACCTGTGTTGAGATTATGTGACAAAAGAAAGTTAGGTCGTGTTTAGTATACCTTGACCCTTGGGAGTGAGTTAGGAACAGTGAGATTAATATTTCTCATCTGGTGGATTCAGGAGATTGAATCCTAAGGGGGAAGTTGAACTTGAGTTGTTGAGTGGTCTAGATTGCATTGACACTCGTTAAAGATTCAAGATCTTGTTAGCCTAAATCTTGATGTTGGGTTGAAGAAACCTCGCTGCAGTATCTTATTTAGTTGTAAAACAGTGGGTTCCCATTTTGAGGCTTCTCGTTGTGAAGGCTCTGCATTAAAGTGGACCGTAAAGCAATTGAACCGAAGAACACAATCTATATTTATTGGATGTTCCATTCCACTTTCACTCACTATTAGTTTTTTAAAAGCCTACCATCTTTATTGGATGATGAATCCTTATACATTCGAATGTAGGTGGTCATTTACAAGACCACTAAAAATGGAAGAAATTAGAAAAGATGATATTCTGTGGATGACATAAAAGCCTTGAAAGAGTATGGACTTAAAAAAAATATGCAGTGTTTTAGCACCATTTTAAATCAAGTGGATTAGAAATAAAATTATTTTAATCCAAGAGGATTAATATATAATATATCTTCTTCATACAAGGCAATTTCCAACAAACACAGCTTGGAACTAGCAATGATCATATAAGTTGTATGAAGGAACAATATTTGTAAATCCCTTGGAAGTGAGACATAAATAACAAACATTAGTAATCCAAAGAATATTTACAGTATTGTTTTGCAAGATAACAAGTGGGTCCACCAGTCAGATAAAAGGTGACTCCTCCAATTTTAACACTGTCATTGCTTTTCCTATCATATGTTGCTAGTTCTATGAAGATCCAAACAAAAAAAAAAACTGTGCATTCATCCCAAATTTTAGACAACCATATTGTATTTATTATGTTAAATAAGCTTTCTATAGTAACAACTTAAAAGAATTTTCAATGATTCTAGGCAACTCTATGGAGCATTGTTAAATTTAAAGTTAGATTCTAACTCATACGCTAGAGTCAGTGATGTCTAACTCAGAATGTGAATCTTCCCCATAAACTGAGCTCAAAATCCAATACCAGTTGACAAGCTTATACCACAATTCCTTAGGATATGTTGATAAACCATTCAATTGTTGCATAAGGTGGGGACACTACAAACAACTAGTGTACAATACAGTTGCATGAAATTCATATAAAAACTCAAACAAGCTAGTGCCATTATTTTCTCATAATTAGCCACAAATATTGATCCATGAAGACTTCAATGAATGTTACTGACTTAACAGTCCACGGAAGCTGAAAGAAAGAAAAAGCTTAAGCAAACAACATGAACACTTGTATATATCCAAAATCAACACAAAATATAGAAGGTAACTATTATCTTCTTATTTTGATCCTACCCATGCACATCTGACTAGTTGTCCATGAGAGTTAATCTAGGTTTTATATGTGTTAGTGTGGCTGTGTGTGTGTGTGAGTGTGTGTCAGAGAGAGACCTATGATAAAATTATAGGACCGCCCTGTGATGCAAATAGTTTCTCACGCTTCATCAGATCAACAATAAATATAGTGAATTTTTCCATGTATCTCTGAACAAATCACAAGCATATATTTTGTGAAGAGATCAGAAGCATGTATGTGAATAAAATAAAAGTTTCAAGAAAACAACGTATAAAGAAAAAAGACTAAAGTATTTGTTCGAATTCCTAGCAATCTAGTGTTTTCCTTCTTAAATAAACCAATTATCTAAATAGAAACAAATTTAAAATTTTGTTGTTCATTTACATCCAAACCTTAAAAGGCTCATTATTTGTTCAAAAAACTATCCCAGGTACATAATGAAGCCAAATTGGTATCCCTCTACAATGCAGCATTACCATCCAATCAACTTAAAAGGCATTTTCTTTAGTACAATCCAAGCATACACAGAATAATAATCTAGCTCTACCTAGAGAATATATGATTGCATGAAGAAGAAAATCCAATTCTAGACAGTATAATTGTGATAACAACACCAAAGAGTAAGTCCTGATGATGCAATTGATCCTATCATTATGTGATGGTTCATTTAACTATTTTCAATCCCACCACTTCACCACTATGAGCATCATCTAGTGCAATGACTGCCAATGGGACCATTCAAATTTATAAGAATCAATCAAGGTCAAAATGATAACTCATGAGAAATGGATCATTGAAAGAATCACTCAGTCATTTGATTTTTAGAAACTACACAATGTTAAACCCAAACATTTTTTTTCGAAAAGTTGTTGCACAGCAGAAACTCCAATTTCATTAAACAAGAAAAATCTTGTGAGCCTTAAAATAGATGGCTTAAAAAGCATAATGTTTTTCATATGTTTAGTAAACGGGTTAGAAAGCTAAGCATACTTGGGCCAGAATTGTGTTGGGGTGGGTGACTCCTATGAAGTGTAAAGTCCCAACAGTTACATAACATATTTTAACCAACTAGCCATTTGGGAGTTGTTTTTACAAACTTTAACACAAGTTTTCTCAAGGTTGCTTAACAGCCTTTGAGCAAATTTGCAAGATATTGTAATTCTGCAAATTTGGTGACCAAAACTTGGTCCCAACCTTATTTGTGTGATCCTAGGTGGATCCGAACATAAAAACATAAAAACAACCTATTCCTAGGGGTCTGGACAATCATTGACCAATAGTTAACCAAGGGCTCATAGGATGCCAATCTTGGAGCTATGGTCTTACAAAGGAGTCCAATGATTAACCCACTATTCTAACAAGAGTAGAGGCATCTTAGGGCCTTGAATGGAAAGCCTAAGTGCCAAAGGAACACTTAGTTCATTTAGGGTGCTCCTGCACCACAATGCATCGCATAAATAATGCCATATTTAAAAATCAACATAATGACTCTACAACAGTATAGAGAACATAGGAATCACCTTTCTCTACCCTGGCCTGGAAAACATCACAAATTTGTCCAGTCAAATCAAAAAGTGTCATCTTTGGTGTGGCCACTTCCTCCCCAAGGATGACCTACACAAAAACAAAAATTTATGAAGTTACATTTTGTAAAAGAAAAATCATATCATATTCGT
Organism: Chamaecyparis obtusa; assembly: GCA_027943335.1. Taxonomy (NCBI): domain Eukaryota; kingdom Viridiplantae; phylum Streptophyta; class Pinopsida; order Cupressales; family Cupressaceae; genus Chamaecyparis; species Chamaecyparis obtusa. Next base: position 44,845 of record BSBK01006679.1, on the reverse strand, counting down.
GAAAACAACTATATCACATGTTTTGGATAAATGCTCGCACTACTTAAAATACCATGTTAGGATGTGACTGCAGAGCACACTCCAAAGAAACATGAGAAGCTTTCCTGCCCATTAGCCGAATGAAATAGTAATACTGCACAAAAGTAAAATGATAAAAAAATTAGCTCTATGTTCAAATAGTAACAGACAAATGATGATCATACATAGGAAATAGGTAGTATACTGTATTGGTGATTTGGTCACCAACATTAACATGGATTTATATGACTTATATATGAAGACCAAAATCACCAACAAGCAGCACCAACTCAACAAATGAATTATATGCATAGTACATATCAAGGAGAACACAGAGGGTGGAATAGTGAAAAATAATGTTGTAATGTCCCCTTTTACTGCAGAAGTGAATAAGAAATTCTGAAATTCTATCAGCAGATGGAATTGAGCTTTTAATGAGGAAGTTTTTTGTTTAAAATAAGGCGGCCGAGTCTTCGGTTGAGGGTTAGCTATGTCTTTACATCTTCCAGTTGAGTAGCATCTGGGACATTCAGTTAGAAAACTCAAATACTAGAATGAGGCACTGAGTTCGTGTCACAAATGTCAGTTGACTTCCCACTTAATCTGCTAGTTAACTTCCATAATCTGTCAGCTTGAACATGAGAAGCATTCTAAACCAAGCTTGCACAATGGTCATCAGCATGACATGGTCCACAAGATTGAGGTTATAGTTTGTTGATTGTAAGAAGGTATTGCAAAGTAAGTTAGATATTATTTCTATGTCAGAGAGCAAAAAGAAAGGATAAAGAAATAAGTAAACCCACTGGCCCCATAGAGTATATAGGCCCCTAGTGAATGATCAACTCGATGATGAAAATCATTCCACACCTCGGTGTAATTGATAGCTGTGCTATGATTCTGACTATATTTCTTTGTTAATCAATAGATGTGTATGTTTATTGATAAAATGTTAAATGCCAATATTAAGCACCACCACCTTTTCTCGAGAAAGATCAGTTAAAACATACATCAGGGCTAAATTACTGGTTCAGCACATTGGACTTCAAATACAGAAGAAAGTTCCTTAACTAGATTCAAAACTGTTGTGATTACACTTTAATGCCTAGATAAAATCCTAAAGCTCTCAATTGATAAAGTTTTATGCCTCTCAATCCACTGGAACTCGTTGGAAAAAAATAATTTGGATCAACAGATTAAATCAATATATAGAAATTACATGTTCATTTCATATATTCCACAACATCTTGGCCAATTTGTTCAAGAAAGGAAACAAAGCCCATCCCATTGTTCAATCCTACTCCATCAACATCTTGCTCCTCAGTGAGGTGGTGCTCAAAAGGTTCCGCATTATCATGGCCACTACGAATCAAAAGAAGCTTCGGTGTGATGCTTCTTTCCTACTTCAGCTTATTAATTGTACCTCAAAAAAGACCTATCAAAAATTATTGAGGGTAAGAAAAAGTATGTAGCTCAATGATACATAAAAAAGAACATACAAAGTATGTAGCTCAATAATAAGAAAAAAGAACATGCTGGATTATGATTTGGTCACCAACCATGCTTTGAGAGCCTCTACTACCAGTAGATCCTAATTTCTATATGAATGTATTTACATACTATATTTCTATTTGAGCCAAAACTCAATGCACAGGGGCAAAGATACCCTATTGTGAGAAGACTTTCGAAAGATGTATTAGATTCTTTAATAAACATACAATTGGATCCTTAAATGCACTAATAAGTGAAAATAACAAAAATCTGCACACTGATTTTAATGCATATCTTCAAGTGGAGATAAAGAACGATTTTAAAACATGTCTTCTAGTGGAGATAAGACCATTGATAATTATATGAAGGCGTCCATCACAAGTTTTTTCTCTAATAGATAGTTTAAAGAGAAAAAAATTAGGTTTTATAATAACTCGGTCTTTTCTTGCATATTCCTGATAGTAAGTTTGGCATTGTCTGAAAAAGCCCGAGGAAGTCGGAAAGAGACCTCAAAGAGATTGGGTTAGGTTTATCTTTGATGAGCAGCGAAAGGAATTCCAGGATTAGCATGGAAATGAATCTTTAGAGATGATGGATAATATCTTCTTGAAGTTTTCAGCCACTTGTGACTGGGTATAAATAATAAGGCAGAAGCAATGGCCAATTTAGATAGCTAAAGCTAGTCAAGCGATGATGAGAACTTCAGATGAAATCTAAGATAAGTACCCCATATGACATCTCCTACAAATGGGTTTTTTAATAATAAACGAGGATTCTATAGTTTGTGAATTTCAACTAAGGTCCTAGTTACTTGTTAGGCTCCAGTACAGGGATGAAGACCACGTGCTTGTCTCAGTATCCACATCTTATGCTGATCATATTTATCTACTACAGTATGTTGATAAAATCATATACAGTTTTTTATTCTATCACAAAAAATTTATAGAACAAAATATATTGCCTATACAAAGTATACAGAGCAGATGTGCAGTGCTATAACAACACTCGTTGCAGATAAATTAACTCAAGAAATCAACAGAAGTTTCGCTTCCAACTTTACTTGACATTCTTCCAAACTAAATACCTCACAAGAGCGAGTGACCAACTTCTGCCATGTTTCTCAGAAGATGATAAATTCATAGAGAGTGTTTACTTATAGTTCTATGGAGGGGGGAATGGTAGTGCAGGATTTGCTATTGAAGAATAATAAACAATGAGAACAGTGAATGCATCAAGAAAGAAAATAGGACTGTCACTAGTTATGAATGCATCTCGGCTTAGAGAATGGTGAGGATATGCATGTTTGTCTGGAGTTGAATATGAAGACAGCATCGGATGTACAACACGTAGAAGGGAGCTTGGCTCCAGGGCACTGCATCCAAAAGGCTAAAGTTAAATACCTTATAATAACCTAGTATTCAATAAAAGCCTTAGTATTCATTAAGTCTTATGCAAACAAAACAAAGATTGTGAGAATAAACGTGGATGAAACAATTTGTAATTTCCATGTTTCATTAAGGAACAAGCCTTGCCATTTCTATACTGTGAAATAAAATCAGTGATATATTTCATGTCCCTCTTTACACATGTAGGGTTATCTCATCCTTTAAAGACAATTATTTACTCAGATTTCTTCAAACGATAGAAGATCAAACTCTTTAACTGAGCCACGGGTGTACAGTTGGATGTAACCATCAAGCTAACTTACTATAGAGTTCAAGCTTCAAGGTGTCAACAAATATTTAGAAGAATCAAAATAACAATAAGACAAATTTACTACCTAAAAGGGCATTGAAGATAAATTCGGTAGTCTGGATGAACGCCCTCTTCATGTAGATGGAGAAGAGGACTCCTCAAAAGAGAAAATGCAAGTCTTGGCAAGGACTGCAACTATGGACAATGTGAAAATGCAACATCAAGCCAACTAGCTGTATCGGGCTTTCCAAATTGAACAAGATTGTAGGCATCGTTATATTGAAGAGGGCTCAGTAACTAAGTTCTTAATGGAACCCTAAAGAGCTCATTTTTAGTAATCCAATCCTCGAAAAATTCAAAAACTAAAAAAATCAATGTTTCAGCATTGGGTTTAAACCCCTAAAAATTCTATATCAATGCATTTTTCAGATTGGATAAAGATTTTCACACAAGAAAATCAAGGAGAATAAGAAAGCAATCACCACCCTTTCAACTAGAATCAAAAGGAAAAAAGAGGATTACCTTAGATTGTTTGAGCCTTGAGAAATTCATTTCAGTTGTCATCCATAACCCTCACAAGAAAATGACCAACACGTGATACTGCCACCATTTGACAGAGAATAGAAAATCCACCATGAAAAAATAAAACTTAGAAGAATCAACCAAAGGAGAGAAAATGGTATTAGGATGATGTTTATATATTGCAACTTCAAATTTTTATAGGCCAAGTGGATTTTAAATTAAAAAGATTAACAATCTGGCTTGACTGTGACAGTTTGTAAGTGGGGACAATCTACTAGAAAACTATGTGATCAGACCTTCAAGACAATGTAAAAATTCCATCCATGGTGTGGAAAACATAAAATGTTCAATTAGGATTCTTTTTCTCACTTGGAGACTCTAACAACTTGACCAATTGGCTAGAAAATGATGGAACAGTGATGACTGTCCCTACCATAGTCTAGACCAAATTAGACAGTATCAGATGCAATCAAACTCTTAACATTGAGAAGAATTCTTAAGGAACAAAGAAGAAGTTGATTTTATTCATATCTTCTCAATAGGTTGCCTAATTCCATAGCCATGAGGAATATCAATATATAGTTTCTCTATTTTAAGAGCTTATTATTGTTGAGGATGACATATTTTATGATTGATATTATGTTTTTTTATTGGGCGGATGACTTACACGTTGCAGTAGAAATGTACTCTAGCATTGTAGGATCATACTATAAAACATGGTTACTGGGTTTCATTTTGTTACTGTTGAAGGATGCAACTTATTCAGTTGAATACTTATTGGATATGAACATAATACTATAATTGATGGATGATACTTATAGTCTGATCTATACAGTTACAGAATTGTACCAAGTTATTTCCCATCAGCCGAGGAGTTGGAGTTGTCCTCCTAGTAGATAGTCTTGATCTTCCTCTTACTGCTCGGACTGAATTATTGTATTAAAAACTACAACTGTTTAAAAATAATGTAAAAGTTGCAGGGTGTGCCAATATAAAAGCAGAAAAATAGATGGAAAAGTCTACACGAAAGAAAAACACAAGAGTCTACAAGTCCTTTATAGTGATTTGTATGTAATTTCCGATCATAACCTGTTAATGTGGATGCCACAATGCTAAGCATTTGGTATTTCATGCTACCATTAATAATTATAGACATCCTATTTTTAAATTGATGAGTGTCTTAGTTATGTTGTGGAATATTCAAATTTGATTGCTTGTCTTCAGTGCAAGTGGATGATCTTCTAGGAGGAGTGTTTTCTAGTGTTTAGTAACCATTTTTTGGGAAAATGGTTTTAAGTGTTAATGTTTCATTTAACTGGCAATACAACTAAGACTTTAATTTTGATTCATTTTACCAACTAATTAAAAATGTATGTCAATTTTTCAAACACACAAAAAACAAGTAGTTCTCAAGTTAAAACAAAAAGATATTAATGGTTGCAGACAAAAGTCGCCCTAAGAATACAAGATAAAAATAGTACCATATTGTAGAACAGGCTGAAACAAAAATTGTACACTCAAGACCCTTAAATGTTCAGAACTAAGCATACAATTGCTTATTATCTAAAGTAGGTTTGAGAATAAATCAAAATATATTCTAAATTGTTAACAGATCAAGAATTATGAAATGTCATCATCAACTAAAACCATTCAATTTGGTGTGCAAGTGTGAAAGTTAGAAAGTGGTGCTACCTTGTCAATTGAGGTATTTTGCCTACAAATGATATATTCACTTCTAATATCACCCCTGGTAGAGAACTTCACTCCTTCCATGTTCACAGAAATAACAACTGTGTGAAAAATAATGAAGCATTAGTACCCATGCAAATTTTTCAAATATAAAACTCAAATAAAATGCCCATTTTTTTATTTGTCCAAGACTTCAAATAAGTTCACATAAACAAGGGTGTATAACCATACAACATCACTTTTCCCGCCTTCACACAAATCTTCCTACCAATTCAAATACAAATTTCACTAACATAAAACAAATGTAAAGCTACATTGCATTCATTGCAAAATATGATGACCCAAACTAACGAACAAAACTCAGACAAGTATATCCCCCAACAAACTATGGTGCAATCATCCAAAATTTTCAAGATAATCTCAAGTTTTTCTTATATTCTATTCTATTTCCCTCTTGCAAATGGGTATACTACCATGTTGTGAACAACAAATAAGGTCATGGAAATACCAGACCATAATGGACAAATACCTCCTAGACACAAGGTTCCTCACTATGTTGTGAAAATCATAGTAGGGACAACAAATACAAGACCAGATCAAAGTGAAAATTGTTTTTTTTTAAAGGCCATGGAAATTTAAGCCATGACAACAAGGTCCAAGATAATGAGGCTCAAAACATGAGACCACAAGTGATAGGGATCTCATTAAAAGTAATAGTTAAGAAAATAAAAGACCAATCAAGGACACCATGTATGATGACCAAGATTTAAGAAGGTGTGTATTGAGAATATTAGGTCTAAATCCATGACTATCATAGTAAAGGTAAAGACAACGAAATTTTTTTGATGATACAAAGATATTAAAAAAATTAACCAATAAGCCATGGATCAAAATGGTAGTCTAAATATATAGAAGGCAGTGAACACGTCTAATCAATCAAGACCTCAATTCTATCATTATTTATAGCAAGAAGTACATGATATAGCCTTTGGAGTCAGTGATTAGTGTTGCAATTGTAGCATTATAGTGATGAAGAAAAGGTGTCTATGTTATAAAACAAAATCAATGGAGATCCAAAATGCCAAAGAAAGGTTTAATGAGTAAAAATCATAGTGAATTTTATTGCAAATGATAGTGGTGCGCTTGAAGAACATAGATATTTTATAGCCAAGCATGTTTGATAGTCATATAGCCTTGGAGCTCAAAACATGATGGCAAGACAGTGGTTCAAAGGCATAGTTAATAAGTATGGAATGTAGTGGAGGAACATGAGAAGACAAATACAGTCACAAAGACCAATAGAACTAAAATCTGAAGAAAGGGACAATGGTATAAATGCTGATGAAAGGGAATAGAAGGAGCCTCACCATAGTGCTTTAGTAAAGGGTGTTGATAAAAGTGAATGCATATCAAACAAACAAAGATTATAAAGAATATAAGAGTGAGAAGACTTCCTTCAAGATCAGTGGAAAAGGCACTAATAAAAGTGAACTCATCTCAAACAAACAAAGGGAAGCATGAGGTTTCAAGATTCAAGATTTTCACTTGAAAACCATATCTTTAGATTGTAACGTTGTTTAGTGTGCTCCCTTTCTTGAATGATAATCTCTAAAAAAATCTACTGCTATATGTACCAAGAAATAGAGAAATTAAAACAAATCGACTTAGTTGGGTATGAAAATAGATAATACATGTGTTGGATATATAGCCCTGAGCATAACTAGACATAGAATTTCTTACCCTATAATTAACCCGACACTTTCCAACACTCGAATACTCCTCAAATAGATAAAACCTGTGATGGGTATGTCAGCCTCAGTACTGCTAGACTAAGAATTTCTTCCGCTCTTATGCTTGATACTTGCCTATGCATTAATCCCGCTACCACATTTGAATGTTTTACATTCACGACTCTTTTGGTTTTCCCTCTAAATATTTTCATTCCCTCCTAAAAATAAAACATTTTGATTCATTTCCAAAATGTAGAAGAAGCCCAAAAATACCATTTAGATCGGTGTATTTTTATTAAAAAGGGAAAATAGTAAGATAGATCGTAATTTTAACATATAAATATATTTTATATGTCATGTAGCGAAAGTAAGTCATGAATGGTGAATATAATGTTAGATAATTTAAAATAATTAATTTATTCTTTCCTTTAAGGTTCAAATTAGGTTAATGCAATGTTAATTACTTAAGTCCTATGTTATGTTTACTAATTGATACTTTAATTGTTTAAAATAACTATATATGTTATAGCTAATTAACCCTTTTACTATCATATATATATGTAGTTTATCTCTATTTGAATAGAATATAACTTAATATATGATAAAAATTAATGTCAATAAAAAGTAATTTTTAATATAAATTTGTTAAATAGTAAATAGTATAATATTAAAACTTAATAATTATAATTTAATTATATAAATTTAAAAATGTCAAATATATTCAATGAAATATAAAATTTATATTGAAGATTAATTTATTTTAAAATAAGTTTTTAATGAAATTCATATAAATTATATAAAGTCAAAAAATATGAACAACTCACTAATAGATTATTATGAAATATACAAAGCCTATATTAATGTTACATATTACTAACATCTCTATTATGAAACTTCAATAACAATAATGATAGTTTGAGACATTATATTTTCTAAATGTTGTTTATCAATCAACTTTGAAATCACCTAAAAACCATATTTCTCACATGAGACAGGTGTAAATGGATTGCTCACACAACAAGCCTAATGGAAAACAAGCATTATTGGTAAAATGGAACTTCTAAGTACATAAGTCTATGATATTATCAAATGTTATTATAGAGTACTAATAATCATTCATTTAGTATTTTTGTTTGGATAACTAATTATTAAGTCATTTATTTGGTCATTTTTATTTGGGTGACTAATTATTTAGTCAATTTTTTGGTCATTTATTTAGTCATTTTTAGTTGTCTAACCTTGTGAGTTTACTCAATGACCAAGTTAATCATTTATACTTGTGAATTGTAAATAATTAGTAGAATTTGATCAGTTTTAGTCATGTGACTAAAAGTTTTAGTCACATAGTCATTTAACTAATTAGTAAGTTTTATAAATAATCTATTTAGGGTGATGTGTAGAACTAGCTCTCAAATTTTTGGTTTTTATTTTTTAATTTAAGATAATTAAAATAATTTTAATTTTAAATTTTAATTTGATATATTTAAAATAATAATTTATGTTTTAAGGACAAAATGTTAATTTGGTCGTAAATATCTTAAGCCTTCAAAATAATTTTAAACACTTATATATGCATTATATGCACCTCCATAATTTTAATTGAAAAAGGTTATTTATATTGATGCAAAGCATCCCACAACCAATAAGTCAAAATGCCTTTCCAAAATGACAAAACAATGATTTCCAAAAGAGGTTCCAAAACCAATATCCCAAGACAACTTAGGCTTGCAATCACTTTCACTAAAAATTAATTATTTAGTCATTTATTTAGTCATTTTAGTTGTGATTTTACCTGATGACCAAATTGGTCATTTATTTAGTCATTTATATTTGTAGAACATGATCAGTTTTAGTCACGTGACTAAAAAAATGGTAGAGCATGATCAGTTTTAGTCACGTGACTAAAATTTTTAATCACATGACTAAAAGTTTTAGTCACCTGGTCATTTATTTTCCAAATTCTACTAGTCTATTCAATTCTTATGTTACAAGTGTGGTGATTCTATGCAAGATGGAACTCAGAGATTAAAAGTCTAAACCATCATATTGCTTATAAAATGCTTCAAGAAACACAATTTCCACTTTAATGGTGTTTGGGTAATTTGAGATTGATTCATCAATCAATTTATTTTTAGAAATTTTATTTAGATCCCTTTTATGCTTAGTGAGATTTTGGAAGTATTTATTATTTTTATCCCCCTTTCTTATCCAAACTTCTCTTGATTTCTACCTTCAAAATATTTCCTCTTTAGCTAGTGTTTTCCTATATTCTTATAAAAAAATCTTCTCTTAAATACCTAGGTATGTGCAAGACCGTGGGTGGCCAAAAAGTGGCAATGCCAAAATCCAATTTGACATTTTGTAATATGGGTCAGACAAAAATTGAATTTGGTTTGGTAATACCGAACCAAATCGAATATCTATTAATATTAGATATTTGATCCAAATTAGATATTCGTTAATATCAGATACCTAATCCAAATCGAATATCTATTTTGAAAAAAACTAAAAAGCACATTTTTAGTAAAATGGCTATAACTTTTTCATTTCTTATCAAAATTTTGATTATTTATAGGTGTCAAGAAAGGTGATTAAAAAACCTACAATATGGATAAGGTAATTGTATTATATTATAGACCAAAAATTAATTATAACCAATTGAAGTCAATCCTTAATTTTGAAACTTATATAATCACAACTTTCACATACAAAATCATTCTTTTTTAATTCAATTTTGATCCCATAAGAATTGACATAGCTAAAAAGTAGTAAATAATTAAAAACCTATATTTTATGTACAAATAAGATTACATTTTTCATAAATCATCATAGAGGTTTTCCTTTTTATCCTTGATCCTTTGTACGCAATTTCCCAAGCCGACCTAAGAGAAAATATCTCTCTATACCTCTCTTCCCCTTAATTGATTTACTTAGCTCTCTCTCTCTCTCTCTCTCTCTCTCTCTCTCTCTCTCTCTCATACCTCTTTCTTACTTGTCTCTATCACCTCCTTTCTATCTCACTCTTTCCCCCTCTATATCTATCTCCCTATAGATATATCTTTATATATATCTATATCTCATTATCTCTAGATCTCTCTTATTTTCATCATCTCTCCCTCTATAATGTATTGTACAACACCCTCTGATGGCATTACCTCACCTCACAACCCCCACATACAATAATGTGTTGCACCCATACAGAAAAGCCCTAGTGTATGATGATGTATTCCACTCGTACGGAAAATTCCAAGGCATATGGTTTTTTGTCTCACCTATATAGAAAATCCTCATATAGTATATTGATTTAACCGTGCAACACAATAGGCCCCACACGCTCCCAAGGTACCCATACACCCTATTAGATAGACTTAGTCACCAATATGTATTACAAGCATAAGTTGATGATGTCCATATGAAATAAATCCACCCCTCTCGTATGCATACGGTCTCCAAATCTTCCTATGTGGTATTCACTGTATAACTTCATTTTTACTTAGTGAGTAAGTCATACAGATTTAGCAACTGTATGATGGAAGAAGCTCAATATTTAATGCAAACCATTAACACTATTGCCAAAATATATTGCAGATCAACACATAGGAATGTATAGTTGATATTTGGATAAATAATATTAAGATATCTTGAATTACATCATATTTGAACCAACAGGTAGAATAGGGTGAGGAGTTACACCCTCTAAAACTACAAATGCCTTGGAATAGGGAGGATCTTTCAACTCTAAAACAATAAACAATGTTGAATTCCAATGGAATCACAAATACATACGAAACATAAAAGTTCACCATGATGCCTACAATGCCAAACACAAACTTATAAACAGCTCCAGGATGTTTCCCGAAGGGTTACAAGCAAGTCTACATTAGAATTTATTACCTTTTATTTTATAATTAAATTAATTAAATAAAAGGGTTTGTAGGATGTTATTAAATTTACAACCACTTAATCAATTAATTTAATTAAGCCATTTAAATATTTTTGAAATATTACAGTCCTCCTGGCCCAAGAATTTCTTTCCGTCAAGAAATTGCAAACTTGGATGTTCCAAGATCTGTTTGCTCTCCCATGTGGTATCTTCAACCGAAAAATCCTTCTAGTGAACTAGGTACTCCTTTGTGGCATGTGACCTCAACTTCCTCTCTTTGACATCGATGATCTCTACAAGATCCAACACAAGTTTTCCCTCTTCCTCAATAGGTGGGAATTCTTGGGAAACCATGACACACTTGTTAGCCCATTTGCTTGGCATAGCAAAAATATGCTGAAAATGGTCTTATCCTACAAAAATATTTTGAAAATTGTCGAGTGTATGAGGAAATAGGGTTTATCCATGTCAAAAGGGTTTCATAAAATCTTGTCTAAGTCTAAAACCCTACCCTCGGTCTATTTCTTCATTACCTTTTTGGAGTAACTTAAGTTACCTCTCTCTCTCTCTCTCTGTCTCTCTCTATCTCTCTCTCTCTCTACTCATACCTCTTTCTTACTTGTCTCTATCACCTCCTTTCTATCTCATTCTTTCCCCCCTCTATATATATCTCCCTATAGATATATCTTCATATATATCTATATCTCATTATCTCTAGCTCTCTCTTATTTTTATCATCTCTCCCTCTATAATGTATCGTACGACACCCTCTGATGGAATTATCTCACCTCACAACCCACATACAATAATGTGTTGCACCCATATAGAAAATTCCTAGTGTATGATGATGTATTCCACTCGTACAAAAAATTCCAAGGCATATGGTTTTTTGTCTCACCTATACAGAAAAATCCTCATATAGTATATTGCTTTAGCCGTGCGACACAATAGGCCCCACATGATCCCAAGGTACCCATACACCCTATTAGATAGACATAGTCACCAATATGTATTACAGGTATAAGTTGATGATGTCCATATGAAATAAATCCACCACTCTCGTATGCATACGGTCTCCAAATTTTCCTATGCGGTATTCACTGTATAACTTCATTTTTACTTAGTGAGTAAGTCATACAGATTTGGCAATTGTGTGATGGAAGAAGCTCAATATTTAATGCAAACCATTAACACTATTGCCAAAATATATTGCAGATCAATACATAGGAATGAATAGTTGATATTTGGATAAATAATATTAAGATATCTTGAATTACATCATATTTGAACCAACAGGTAGAATAGGGTGAGGAGTTACTCCCTCTAAAACTACAAATGCCTTGGAATAGGGAGGATCTTTCAAATCTAAAATAATAAACAATGTTGAATTCCAACTCGAATGAAAAATACATACGAAACATAAAATTTCACCATGGCGCCTACAATGCCATACACAAACTTATAAACAGCTCCAAGATGTTTCCCGGAGCGTTACAAGCAAGTCTACATTAGAATTTATTACTTTTTATTTTATAATTAAATTAATTAAATAAAAGGGTTTGTAGGATGTTATTAAATTTACAACCACTTAATCAATTAATTTAATTAAGTCATTTAAATATTTTTAAAATATTATAGTCCTCCTGGCCCAAGAATTTCTTTCCCTCAAGAAATTGCAAACTTGGATGTTCCAAGATCTGTTCGCTCTCCCATGTGGTATCTTCAACCGACAAATCCTTTTAGTGAACTATGTACTCCTTGGTGGCATGTGACCTCAACTTCCTCTCTTTGACATCGATGATCTCTACAAGATCCAACACAAGTTTTCCCTCTTCCTCAATAGGTGGGAATTCTTGGGAAACCATGACACACTTGTTAGCACATTTTCTTGGCATAGAAAAAATATGTTGAAAATGGTCTTATCCTACAAAAATATTTTGAAAATTGTCGAGTGTATGAGGAAATAGGGTTTATCCATGTCAAAAGGGTTTCATAAATTTTTGTCTAAGTCTAAAACCCTACCCTCAGTCTATTTCTTCATTACCTTTTTGGAGTAACTTAAGTTACATTTTTCATGCTTTGTTATTGGCTTGTTGTTTCTTTTAAAGCGTAAGAATTAACCTCTATGACCCCGTGAGTATATAAATTAAGCCTTTGTCACTAGGTCGCAAGTTTTTTGATAGGTTGTTCACTAACCATGGTAATCCAGTGAGGGTCACGTTAAGGCCTTTGTCACCAGCCCGCCAAATGAAGTTGTGGTTAAGTGAAACAGTCCGCAAGTGGGCGATAGAAGGAAAATGTTAAAGAAAGGAGGTAAGTCATTGGATCATTGATGAAGTAGTTAGAAGTAAATGCTAACGAGCTAGCCATGAAGAAAAAAGGTGAATAAAAGTGTTGCTCGCTACATCGCAGGTAAGAAAGTTAGTTAAGAGAAAATGATGGCGACTTGGCAAAATGGTAGAAAATGTTACTTGCAAACTCGCTATAGTTAAGATGAAAGATAAAGGATGGTATGATCAAAGCTAATCCAATGATCGATGTATTGTCGCTATGAGAAGATGCATGATGATTATTCTTCACAGAATCGCAACTAGGTGACACCTGTCTTGCATGACATCAGCGGTCAGAAGATAAAGAGTATTACAGGAAGTGTAGATTATAAATGATTGTGTGGTGGGTGTAATACCTCAAAGAAAAGGTGATCTATGGCTAGTAATCATGCCTGTCATATGATCTTCCATTAGTCAAAAGTGAGTAAGTGGGGCCAAAGAAGATGTAATTTTGATTGTCGGCAGATATAATCCAATCAGACGAAGGGCGTTAAGTCCGGATGAGAAATTGTGTGAAAGTAACCAATCATGGGATTGCGATAGTCGTCTGATGTGCTGAGAAAGCTAAAGATCAATGACCACATTTTAAAATTGAGTATTAACCATTGTGGCTAGAATATTTGAATATTGTAAATGGATTTATGCAGGGTTGGTGAGGCTGAAACAAGTAGAAATTGATGGTGCCTGGATTATTGGATTCTTTTCTTGATCTGATCTAATCCAATAGAGATAAAGGACAAACTAAAAATGAAGATGAATTGTGAATAAATGAAAAGGTGGTTGATTTACTAGTGATGATCATGTTAGCCGCCAAAGATGAATTTTGAGGTGACACTTGTCTGAATAAAGGTATCCATGCCATGAGGAGGTGGGTAAAGTTGTCCTACCATTTATTATGCATTTGAAGCCACATAGGGTTTCATGATATCTTTCCTATCCTTCTAGCTTGCAAGTTGGGGTTTTTCTTGATTTTGAAGATCAAATTTGATCTGTTGGCTCCAGATTCTATGGCATGTCTCTTCTTCAGTAATTGCCTAATTTTTGTAGGTTGTTATGGTTTTTGGAAACCCTAATTTTTTCCTTAAATGATCCTAAGCTTATTGTAGTCCTTTATAAGGATTTCCAAGATCATTTAGGAAGGGTATTTTTGCAGTTTTTGTTTGAGGTCTTGTGATAAGTCTCTTCCTAGTTGTAGAAAACTGGCTGATGATTTTCTCTCAGTCTAGGGTGTAACATATTTTATATCTGACTTTATTATCGTATAAAAGAAAAACTTCTAGTCTTTGGTTATTATTGGAGTGGTTCATATCTTGAATCAAAGTGTACATAGGGACAAGACTCATTGAAAAAAATACAAACATCTTAGGTTCAATTCTCTCCTTCGGTGTCTATCTTGTGAGTTTTTTTTATTTTTTGGTCCATTTCATGGTGTTTACCCATGTGTATGTTGTTATTCCTTATATTTTGATCTAGGATCAAATTAAAGTTTCATTGGATAGGACATAGATTCATCTGGTTTGCACAAGGATATTTGTAAGTAGTGTGGATCTGGATTTATAGATAAATACTTTCATCAAGTGGTAGTATTAAGAGTCATGAATCATTGACAATAGTTAGTCTTTGTATGCTACTTTTTGTTTGAGATATATCCTAGAGGATAAGGCACTGGTCAAGAATAAGTATCTTCTACAGTGACATGTGTTTGATATGATATTGTTATATTCCTCAAATTTAAACATAACCAATCCAAAGTCTTTTAAAATATTGAGGTTATAGGGTTGTGTGTTCATTATGGTGATTGAGAATCAATGAATAACTAGTTATCATTTAGTATTTTCTCACCATATAATTTGTTATATAAATCTAGAGAAGGTTGTGAAGTATAGAATATTGAGCTGGATTAGGTGTACCCACCTTGGTTTTGTAGAGATAGAAGTGCAAAGGGTAGTCTTGTCCCTATAGTTGGTCCAGTTACCTACAGATCTCCCCACATTTGGAACTAGCCCCTCCTTAAAATATGTCTTAGGTATATTGGTGTCTCTTTGAGTGTAAAATCCTCTTCAGGAACCAACAAAACTGACTGGATGCCTTCTTGAGGCATGAAATGTGAACTTAGATGTTGTGACTCCAACTTCCTTATGGAAGCTCAAACTCATAGGAAAACTATCCCACTCTCTGTACTACTATGTATGGTCTATAGAAGCATGGCTTCAACTTCTCAGCACCACTTTTCTTTAATGAAGACTATTTATATGGTTGTAGTTGTTGGTAGACCAAATCTCCCACTTTAAAACTTTTCTCAACCCTATGCCTATCGGCATACATTTTTTACTAATTATGTGTTATTTATAGGTTATCTTTGAGAGAAAGAAGGATATCCAAACTGTCCTACAATTAGTCATTAGCCCTCGGTGCATGACTGTCACAAAATGTCAAATCTATAAATGACGAAGCCTCATAACCATAAAGTTCCTTGAATGGTGACATAACTATTAACATGTGATAGGTAGTATTGTAACAATACTCTCCTAAATGAAGCTGACGGATCCACACTTTCTATTGTGTTACGATGTAGTTCCTCAGGTAGCACTCCAACCACTTGTCCACAATCTCTATCTGACCATCCTTCTATGGGTGGTAGATCATACTCGGTGAAAACTTTATACCTTCTAAGTGAAAATATTTCATCCAAAAATTGTTGAGGAAGCGGTTATCCCTATCGCTGACTATGTTCTACAGAAGACCATACAAGTGGAGTACCTCTAAAAAAAACAACTCAGTCACATGACTAGCCTTAAATACCACACAAATGGCAAAGAAATGGGCATATTTTGGTCAAAACATCCACCATCACTGTAAGATATATAAAAATTATGTATGTCCTTTAATGTATAGATGGAGTTGGGGAAGGTAAGATTCTCTTTCTAACCCTAACTTCCCAAAGGAAAGATCCAAATTGGTTAACCACAAGAAAATGGTCAATGCTTAAATGAATCAATTGATTAGTAATAAGAAGAAAGAGGAAAACCTTACATTTTGTTTTGGAAGGGAGTATTAAAATCTTAATTGAAATTAATTGAAGACAAATACTAAGCTCAAAGTATAGCAGATCTAGAAATTGTTGTTTTCTGGTGTCTGTACTAAGTTTCTGGAAATTTTGTAACCAGATTTGGAACAGAAACATAGAGGCGAAGAAAATCCAAAAATATTTTTCTTTTCTGAACCAGGTTGACCTTGACCCCTTTATGTCTACCTTGACCTGTGTTGCTTCGATGGCAATTTTGTTCGCAGATCTCAAAAGTTTATCGAAAAAGGTATCTAAATCTTCTTTGTAATTCTCTATTCAGCACTTGTACCTACAAGAAAAATGGTTTTTTTGTTTGGATGGAGGATTTGCCTTGGTCAAACCCCAATTTTGTAATTAACCTTGAAACAGAATTGAAATTGCAGTAATAAACAAAGTAAATAGAACAATTCACCTTGCTTATATTGAATCCCTTGTGGAAGATTTGAATCCTTGAATCCACAAGTATGGATGCTCCAAATGCATGTAGAATTTTAGGATGTCTCAAATCAATTTCATTTAGATCTTCAACACCAATCTTGAATGGATCTTGGAATAGGAAGAAGCTAGAATGGATATGGATGGAGAAATCTTCAACAAGAGGGCTCCATAGAGCTTGAATCCTTTAATGGCTACTAATGGATCTCCTTGATGAATTGAATCTTGAATGCTTGAATATAGATGATTTCTTCCTTTCTCCTTTTCTTCTCTCCTTTCTTTCTTTCTTTCTTTCTTTCTTACTTTTCCTTCTTTTCATGCTTACAAAATAAGAGGAAAAGGCTTCCTTATATACTAGCCTAGGGCACAAACTTCAAGAGAGGCTGACATGTGAGAAATAAATTCCCATTAGGCCTATACCCCTAGGAGTGGACCTAAATTAAATACCTTTCAAGAGTTACCATTTTGAAGCCCGAAACAGTCAACCCGAAAGCAGGGAAAAGAATTCTTTTTGAACCCCAACATCCAGAAATCTTTGAAATTTGAAATATGGGCCCCGGGTCAAGGTTAAGGTTGACCTTGACCCTGAGATCAAGAACCTCAAAATATTAGATCAAGATGCCAAAAATAGGTAGGAAAGAAGCAGAAAATAGGGCAGGACAGGGGAAAAAGCTATATCCAAGTCAAAGAACCATTCAAGGCATTTGACATGACCGAAAACCACTTACTCGGAAGGCTAAACCAGTCCTAAATGGAAGTGCTTCCATTTTTAGATGATGTATTTAGCCCCCACTTTAGCAAGAGTATGGACTCAATGCAAACTCTTGGTAAAGTAGATCACAAAGAAAAAGAAAATCTTATTGAAGTCAAAGGGACAAAGCAATCCTCAAGGCCCCAGGGACTCAAGTCTTTGTCAACCCCAAGATTACAATAAGAGAGACATCACTAGAAAAAAGAGAGAAGAGGGTGTGATTACCTCACCCAATGAGAACTTATGTCCCATTGTAAATCACACAAGGAAACCATGTAACTAGAAGGATGGAGTTGAACCACCTAGTGAATGTGGCTACTCACTAGTCAACCCATCAATGATTCACCCTCGGGAATATTATATTCCAAAAGAGAAAAACCAAAATAAGAGAGATCCAGTCTTAAGGACACCTTCCGACCTTAAGGGATCAAAACTTTGAAAATTGAAACTGGAGGGATCAAGAGATCCTGTAAGGTAAAAGTACATGCTTTAAGGATTAGTCTCTAATCCATAAAGGGAGAAAAGTTTTGAAAAATATTTTGAAAGTTTGTGTGCGCAAAAAGTGAGTAGAGTATATGCCCCACGTTAAATTAATTTCTAACACTTGGGTATGTGCAGGATCATTGTATGCCAACCTAGGCCCTTAAGTGGCAATGAAAATTCAAAAAATCAGGTTAAGGCAAGTTGACATAAAAATTTGAACAAGTTATAAATATTATATAAAAAATATGTAAGAAGAGAATCTGTAGAAAATTGAATATAGTTAATAAGATACTAGGCCTTTTTTGAAAAATAATTATTCTATATGTTGAAAATTTCAAATTTCAATGTAGTAGTACGAAAATTTTAGGAAAAAAATAAGAAGTAGGTGTATGTCTGACCACCTTAAACACAATCAAATGAAAATTTATTTTTACAAGATTCTAGATATAATTAGTAGACTCGTGTTTGAATGTGACACATACTTTTTTATAATTTTTTTCCAAGTAAATAATTAATTATGATTTTTCTCTTACAACTTTTCCAGAATAAAAAAAACTCTCGTGTCTGACCACGTTAACATAGTCTAAACTTTATCAAATTGAATTTTTATTTTTTTCTTGTAGTAGGAAAATCATAGAATGTGACACATGTTTTGGATTTGAAAAATGTTATACAGTTTGAAAGTTATAGCTATTTTTCAATAAGTCTATCAATCAGGGCTAGAAAGATAACAAGTAGGTGTATGTCTGACCACATTAAACAAAATAAAATGATAATATTTTTTTATAAGATTCTAGATAAATGTAGTAGACTCATGTTCGGATGTGATGTATATTTTTTTGTATACTTTTTCCAAGTAAATAATTAATTATGATTTTTCTGCTACAAATTTTCTTAAATATAAAAACTCTCATGTTTGACCACCTTAACTTAGTCTAAACTTCATCAAATTGAAAGAATTCTTTATTATTATTGAATTAAGTGAAGCTTAGAATGTGATATGTATTTTAGATTTCAAAAATGTTATACTGTTTGAAATTTATAGTTGTTTTTAAAAGAAGTCCTAATTCAAGAGTCTATGAATTAGGACTTCTTTTTTACATCACCACTTTTTGGCATACCGTGATCCTACACATACCCACTTTAACATGAGAAATGGCTTGAACAAAAACATAAACAACTCCACTAATTATGTTTCCACTACAAGATGCCCCCAAGAGAAGACAAATCAAGGGAAATACCACATAAACATACAGAGAACACAGAAGGGATCTACCTACCGTGGGGTTAGTATGATCTTAAGATTTTATATATATATATATATATATATATATATATATATATATATATATATATATATATATATATATATATATATATATATATATATATATATATATATATATATATATATATATATATATTATTTCAAATGAATTGACATCATTGCCCAAATAAAGTTGAACTACAATCACAATGGAGGAAAGAAAATGTAAGAGTTACGAAGAAGAGTCTTTTTATACCACAACATGGAGACCAAAAAGAATCAGTGCTACCAAGTAGCAAATCTAAGCGGACTACACAAGGAAAACATTGATGAACAATAGCACAGGTACAACATAACATGAAAACAACATATAGAAGAATAGAGATACATATAGAGGAATAGTACAATAGGTTTGATTCCTTGATCACCTTGTACCAACAAGGTAACAAGGGTCGTATAAAAGAATCTAACAAACATTTAGCAAACACATTACGGGAGAAACACAATACAATAGGAAAACACACAAAAAAATACCATGGAGGACAAACCAATCAAGCGCATCACCTACTCTCCCCATCTCGGTCTATATCATTTAGGGAAGGTGGAAAACTCACAAGAGGGACTATATCCAACATAGTATGAATAATATCCAGTTCCAAACAAGGATCCTCTTGAGAATCATGATTTTTGATACTAGGTTTAATTATCAATTGTCTTGAAAGCATATTAGGTAAATTGGTATCAATATCAATAGTCTCATATTCATCATTAGCATCATTATGATCATCAAGATTATCTTATTCATCAGGATTAATCAAAATAGAATCTAAGATACGAATAGAATCATCATAATCATTCATTTTTACATCATTATTAACATTAACTTCTTCCAACACATCAGGCATAGGCTGGTCAAAAGAAGGTAAAGAACTTTGAAGAATAGAGGCATGGGCCTTAGCTTAAGTTTGACACTTCTTACGATGTTCATTGGTAGATCAGTTATGTTTTGTCTTGTTTGGAATATGTTGAGAACTAGGAGGAACAACAACCAGTTCCTTCATAGGTTCTATAGGAGGATTAGTAGGATTCTTAGTAGGCTACAATGAAACACTAGAAGCTTGATTAATAGAACTCGAAGCCATAGATAAAGTAGTTATGGAAGGCATAGGCAAAAGACCACAGTTAAGATCCATCTGAGGCATGCTTAACTCAATAATCTTGCGATGCTTATGGGATTGATATAAGCAAAAAAAGTTATCAGGTCGAGAAGGATGTGAATTAGGTAATGAAGGCCAAAAGAAGTCAAGGGTAGCACAATCCCTAGGCCTAGAAGGTTGATATAAACCAAATCCCTCCAAAGGCTTGAATGTGTTAGCTCATTTTCTTATTGGATCCTAACACAAGCCCTGAATGGTTAAATAGAACTTTGTGATTCCTAAACTCCTAACTCTAGCAAGAAAAAGACTAATTAACAAGGACCAAGCCCTTCTTCACTTTGAGCTCTTGGCTATAGGCGGGTGTACCTATCAGATCTACTTCTTTAAAGAATTACAACATTAGTTTATATCCTTTATTCAAACCTAATCTTCTCATCTCTACAAACATACATGAAAGTAAATCATCATTTAAGTTTTTGGTGATGATGAAATTCTTGCAAATTGAGGATAGACCAGTGCCTTATCCTAGGGTAGAGAGTCAGAAAGAGAACATACATTTACAAAGAACTTCTAAGTAAAACACAAATAGAACCCAGATGAAATGCCTTACAATTCACCCTCTCTTAAACACACCCAATCATCAGATTCTTGCAAAAATCTTGAGCTCTCAGAATTTAACCTTAAGATTTTACCCTTTCCTTGAAAGGAACTAGAGACTTATTTCACAGATACCTTGTAAATGGTGCACTAAAACAACCTTACAAATTCAACACATAAAAGCTTTAGAATTCAAACAAAAAGACAACAAAGATATGCACATAGGTCTGTATGAATCAGATCCAACTTGTTCTCTGCTGAATTGTGCTTTCTTCTAAATGAGTTTCTCACATGCTTTCCCATCACACATTCCCTGCATATAGTATCAACTGGATTTTCTATGCTAGGTAGATCTCTTACTACCTTTACATTGCTTATCTTTACTATGTTATCAAAATTGATATGACATAGCCTTTTATGGCACAACCAACTGTCATCAACTTTAGCAACAAAACAACTTGCTTCTGAATTGAGTTGTAAAACATTACCTTTAGTCTTTGAGCCTGATGCAATCATAACACCATCCTTGTTGTTAATGATGCATTTTTCATCTTTGAACTCCAACTAATAACCTTTTCCAAGTAACTGACCAACACTAAGAAGGTTATGTTTCAAACCATCTACATAGAGAACATCATCAGTATTGTTCTTTCCATCCAATGTGATAGCTCCTCTACCAATGATAGGTTTAGGAGTGTTATCTCCAAATCTAAGCATACCACCATTATATTTTTCTAGATGAACAAATCTATCTTTATCACCTATCATGTGATGTGAATAACCACTATCTATAATCCATTATGTTCTTATATCAGCTTGTCAAATCAATGCTAGCTCTTGTTCCTCTTTCTCATCTTCATGAATTGCCTCATTATTCATTTTTTCTATGATAGCAATGAATCCAATTTCTTCTTCAGTTGAATCATCATCTAAAACTCCATCTCTAGCATAGTAGCATTCATTTGAGTGTTTAGGCTTGTAGTCATTTTTGAGCTTTCTAGCTCTTCAAGGACACTTAGATGCAAAGTGACATTACATGAAAAGAATTTGAATGGAAATTGACCTTCATATTTTCCTTTTTGTTTCTTTTCTCTATTAGCAACCATAGCAATGAAATCATCTAGATTTTTCTCATCATCATCCACATCAAAATTACTAGAAGTGTTTGCAGAATTCTTACCATGGACTGTTGCTTTGAAGGTTGTCTCACTTTTAGGTTCTATCTTCAATCTTGAAATCTCAAAAGTTGAAATTTTGCTGATCAAGGTCTCTCTTTTGAAATTTGATTTAAGTTGCATGGTCTCATCAAGGATGTTGATCTTGTTTTCATATTCTGGAACTTAAGAGTAGTCATCACTTTGTCCATAATGTCTTCCTCAAAGATCTCTCCACCATTGTTCCTGATTCTAGCAACTACTTTATTGATCCTTTGATTGTAAGCTCTGATGTTTTCTTCAGGTAGCATCTCTAATGTATTGTATCTTTTCTTCCATGTTTTCTTGCATGCATCCTTTGCTTGCTTGTCTCCTTCAAATATGTCTTCTAGGTACTTCCATATTCTATGAGTTGTATCCACTTTCTTTATTTCTAAAAAATTGTGCTATCAGATAGGGTGCTAATAAGGGCTTCTTTGGCTATTGCATTCTGATGAAACAATTATTTTTTCTTTTCAGTAGCGTCATCCTTTGCAAGGTATTCTAAGGTGGGGATCTTGACTACTTTGATAGTTACATCAAAAACTTTAAAAGCAATACATTGAAAATGAGTCACCATCTTGTTCTTCCAATCAAGATAATTCTCTCCATCAAACTTAGGACTTTCTTTTCTGAAGTATGCCATCAGATCAACCTCAAGCTATTAAACTTTCTCTCTGTGGCACTTGGCTCTGATACCAATTGTTAGAAATAGTCCCAAGAGATAACTAAGAGGGGGGGGGGCGGTAAATCATTTATCTAAAAGTTTCAATTCTTTATCCAATTAAGTATACTTAAACATAAGCATAAACACAATGAAAGAACACTTGAACACAACACCAATATTTTGGTTATGGGGAAACCCAAATAGGTAAAAACCCCAGCGAAAATTGACACCCACTAATATTTTGTACTAGTGTATTATGATCCTTGTTAGAAGATCCTTAACCCTGTTAGGAATTTCTTTACAATATATTAAGTATAGTAAACTTGGTCAAGGGTCGGACCCTGTTAAAAGTCTTTTACAATACTCCACGTTAGGGGAGAGGACGTATTGTCCAAGAACACACTACCCAAAGGGGTGAAGGCTACAACCTTATGTTTAATAGATACACACTATATCTGGATCTTGGTGAACTGCGCTTTGACCTGTTGTTTGGATCAGTTCCAATGTATAGCACAAATACTTTACTTGGTCACATAGACCTTCTTCTGATGGTTCAACACTTCACACACTCTGCTCTGCTCTTACTGTCAACCATGAACCACACACAAGCAATCACAAATGACTGCCTATAAATATTTTTCCTCTAAATGATATAATCAAGTTGGCCTATTAGAACCACCTTGAAATCATATTAGAGAAACCATAACAAACTCTTGTTAGGAATAAGGTGTCTCAACCTTGGATAATTCCTATTCTTATTATTTGTTTTGTAAAATGTATTTCTTGCAAATAATGTTGATGTGTCGGCATCTTGAATTGTGTGTAAGGAGATCATGGCTAAAATAGTTATGACAGATTCCTATGACACGTAAGAGCTATGTCAGGAAGATTCAATGACAGGTGAAGACATGTGGCAACTGATAAATTTGAGTACTGTACACTCTTCCCCAATCGTGGGGTTCAGGGCATCGCCCCAAAAAAAAATTTGGGGTTCCTATTTTCTCAGAGAATGGTAAAACCATAATACATTTATCTTTGGGAGTAGCCCTAAAAAGTGAAGCGCATGATATAAGCTTTTTTAGGGTTGTGAAGAGAAATGATGCAAGTGTATTGTTGGAATGTTTTATGATGTCGTGATTTGTCTTCAAGGGTTTAGAAATCTTCTGAAAGAACTTGCATTGCAAGTGTATTGTAAGCTATAATAGTTTTGATCAATACATTGTGTAGGTTTTGGAGTGCTGCGGTTTTTACCGAAAGGTTTCCCCAGGGTATATCATTGTGTCATTCTCTATTTTTCTATATGTATGGTATGTGGTTGCAATATCTGTGTTAAATTAGTTAACAAATTTGAAATTTTAAGGATTTAAAAGAATTTGCACAATACTCTCCTATAGAGATTAGCGTAGGAAGTTGTTTCCGCACCTGAGTTTCCTTACAACTCTAATAAAAATTTAGTTGGCTCTACTAAGCACGTAACACATTATGGGACCTATCCAATAAGATAATTGTAGACACACGTCACACACTATCGGCTCTACCAAAACAACTAGATCTTTCTCCTTGAGCTGAATTACTTTGTGCGCTCTTAACCAAACATCACTAACTCTTCTCTAAGATTAAATCCAAGGGTGCATACTGAAATGATGGGTGCAACTCCAGAAGGTCAATAAGATCTCTGTCAACTCTTCTGAATAAACACAGGAAACTGCTATTGGCGAATAGCAACTAGATAGCTTCACTTCTACTGATCATCAGACTCTGCATCCATTATTGTAACATCACTAACATGTCTCCACCACATATCCAAAGGTGCAAGGCTTCATGAAAACTGTATGGACAACCATACTCAGAACATTGTATGTTACTCTATCAAGAACATTGCTTATACAAACTGTAATATAATTGTCTGTAGTAACAATCAACCTCTGCATCCATGATATCATGTTGATAACATGTCCATGATTCATATAGCAAAATATTACTACATAAGTCATCCACGCATGCTACTTTCCATATGTTGTCATCAATGACAAACATACAGTCAGTACTGGCCTGCTAGCAAATCTCCAACATGATGAATTTGACAAGACAATGCATTTTTTCTCTACAAATGCCAATGTTCGTAACCATAACTTGAGGATGTTGTGTTTTTTGAGGCAACCCGTTGCATGTAGCCTTGCAACTAAGTCAAGGAACGGTAATACAATTGAAGATTTCTTGAATGAAGAACTCGATCTAGAGTTATTGATCGGTAAGGATTCGAGGGTCATCTAAACTACAAATCTATGGATTCAAGCTGGTCAGTGTCAATGGATCCTTGGGATATATCTGGAATATTGTGTACAAACCAGGAACCACCCCACCTGAACCACATGCTTATCTTACAATTGAATTTGATAATTATTTTGGAATACCATATGATGACCGTCATCCAAGAATAGTTCCAATATCACCAGTCCAGAGGGGTAGAACCTTTCAGTTACCATTAAGGTTGGCATGGGCATTGACAATTCATAAATCTCAGGGACTAACTCTTTCCAGAGCCACAATTGATATAGGCCCAAGAGAAAGAGAAGGATTGACATTTGTAGTTGTATCTCATGTAAAGTCTCTAGAAGGCTTGAGAATCATGCCACCGTTCACATATGACCACTATGAAAAAATGAAGACTGGGAAACAACTTTCCAATAGAAAAGCAGAAGGAATTAGACTCAAGTGTCTTCAAAATCAATGATGTATTGTAATGTTGTATTGCTATTAAATATTGTATTATTTATTAATCTCCTATTTTTTGTCATTATTATTCTAAATTATCCTTGTGCGATAAATTAATATATCATATTTCAAAATCATGTTCTCTTTTGTTTAAATATGTATCAATAATATAATTTATATCATGTTTGTAAACTTGACTTCTTCTTAATTTAAATATAAAAAATTCCACAAAATCATATATACTATTCCACTATATGTAGCATCTAAAGTTTGAAATGGTAATGTAAAATGGTTATTCTGATTAATTCTATATACTGATGTTTGTTTAAAACTTTAGAAGATACCATTCCACCTATGGCTGCCTCTAACAGAGAGTTCAACATCATGGTTACAAGCCCTTGTGCTTCGGTGGCCTCAAACGATGTCTTTGAGAGTGAGTTTGACAAGTGTACACAAATCATTCAACAATCGCACGCAACTACAATCAAAGTTGTGGAGATTGCAACTTTATCAATTGCCTATGTTGATGAATTGGATATAAAGTAGATGGTAGATGTTTTGAAAGTTTTGCGCGAGACATCTGCAAAAGTGGATGCATTTCCATCAATGATGAAAGAAGTATACCGTGATCATTGTGCAAATAAAGGTCGTGATACCAACTTTATTGTTGAAGAATAGGTGATGTACTTGCATCATTATGGAGAAATGTTATTGATTTAGATCGTTCTTATCTTGTCTTTCACACTTCTTAATTATCTAAATGGTTGAAGTGGGACTTCTATTTCCCCTTTCATCTTTGTTTATAACTTTCACGAACAAGATAGTGAATATATATTTTTTCCTATTCCCATCATGGTTACCCCTATACTTCCAACATTTTGCAACATGTTTTGTTGAGCTTTGTATTTCTAATATTTATTTGTTCAATAAATGCACCGATTAAATGTGAGGAATTAAATATAGATGACATCTGATTCATTACTATTTCTAACCTAACCCTAAACAATGTTAAAAAACTATACCAAAACCTTTAACTATATTAAATAAGCTATTAAAATTTAATCTTCAATGGAAACTAAAATAAAATTGTATCTTAACTCATACCACGACGTTAAATTAACAACAATGATTACAGTAATATGGTAACTATTCAAGTTAGTTGTTACCATGTATATACCATTGACTGTATGTTAAATTGTAACGTTATATGTGATACTAATGATAATTATCAAATTAATTTATCCTAACCCTAGCCATAATGCTAACCCTAACCCCTTACCTTAATCTTTACCTTTAATGTGAGAGGTGCATGTCCAAAACTAATAGTACTCATAAGGTTAAAATTATAAACTAATTGTAACCCTTCTTGAGGTGCAAGTCAAAAATTATTAGTACTCCTAAGGTGCAAGTCCAAAATTAATAGTAACCCTTATAGTAACTGTATACCTAACACTACATATGATTTAACCCTGACTATATACCGTACATCCTAGTACTACACACAACCTTAAATTAATCCTAACCCTAACCCTACATGTTTAATAGCCTAATTGTAGTCCTAAGGTTAAAATTATAGTGGTAAAAATGATGGTTATACTAACCCTTAATATGATACTAATCATATCTGTAAACATAGAATCCTATCCCTAATCGTAACCCTAACCCTAACTCTAATATGTTATCATTAACATTCTAATTACGTATATATGTCATACACCTAAGGTGAGAATTTAGCCCTAATTGAAACCATAACCCTATCATTTACCATTGGTCAAAAGCTAACCATAAGGGTCATACTAACCCTTAATAGGTTAAACCATAATCCTATTTGTAACCATAACCATGTCCTTTACCATAGGTCAAATGCTAACCACTATTTTGATTAAGATAAAAAATAACAAATAATAATCACTTTTGATTTGGTTAGGAAAAAATTGATTGGTTGGACAACATGATATAGTGTACTAAAAATAATAAAATTAAAATTAAAAAGAAAGGTAATTTTTTATTCTTAATATTCTTTTCTTAAAAAATCCTAAATAATATCCTAAATAAAAAATATTAAAATATGTTCTTATAAAAAAGAGTAGCAAAAGATAGTTTCTTCTTTTTATGCATATTGTTTTTTTAATTAATAATATTAAATACATTATTAAAACCAAAAAATTGAAAAACACATAACTCATATTTTCAGATAACTACTTTTTAAAAATAAAAAATGCTAGGAATAAAAGTGTTTTTTTAATGAATAATTAAGCTAATAGGTTATATGTGGGAGCTTTGCTCCCAGAAATGCATTTCTCCTCCCGGATAGTTGTCAGCCCTCTCCCTGGAATGTTTCTTTTCCAGTTATGGAAAACACTCAAGTCTTTTTTCCTATTTTTTTGTTGGAAATTAGCAAAAACAATTCTAAAAGGAAATTACCTTGTTTTGTTCCCTTTTATAAGGTTTTTGATTTTTGAGAGCTCCATCTTTTTTTCTATTGCATATAATATAACCAGTCTGGTACATAAAGTAACGGATCAGAGTTTTAACTTAACCCAAAATATCTCAGTACTACTGAGTATAGAATTCGATTACATAGTAGAAATACTAAAATAGAAATACAGTTGAAAATACTAAAAAGGAGATAGCAACTGGTTCAAGATGGATCTTCTTCCTCTGCTTCCTCTTCATCATTGGTGCTGGGTGAGACACAGTTGTAACCCAGAATTATGTAGTCATTATATGCTTTGTTCCTCATTTCTTTATGCAGATTATCATGCTTAACCTGTTGGATGAATTCTTTGAGGGTGTACTCAAATTCATCTTTCTCTTTCATCGAGGTGTAGCCATATGCAATTTCTGACTTCTCCATGGTAGCCTTCCTATCTCTCAGCACCTGCAGGAGTTTTCTTTCCTTCACTTTTAGGATCACTATGACCTGCATGGCAATATCAGAATATATAAGTCTCTTGCGAGACTCAGTAAAGTTCGTGTTCTTTCCTGCAAGCACATCATTATTCTGACACTTCTAGATGAACCATAAAACAATAGTAGAAAGTAAAGACCAAAAGGAATTACAAAATTTGCTACAGTTGATAGTTCCAGAGATAACATTCAGAACATTAAAATGGGTTCTGTATGACAAACCAAAAATATTCCAGATTTCAGAGGCAAAAAAGCATTCAAAGAAGACATGGATGACAGATTCAGGCTATCTAAAAATAGAATAGATATTAGGTTCTCCCCCAGGCTTCTTAAATGGTAGCTTATGTAGGAAAAGTTTCCACAGAAAACAAGAAATCTTTGGTTCCATAGGTCTGGTCGACAGCCGGCTAAAGTATTTCATCCAATCCAAATCATGAATCTCCAATCCCCATTTATGATTGGCATGAACAAAAATATCATTTTTATTGGTTATCAACTGGTAGAAGTATTTAGATTTGCCAAGGTGGAGAGGGGTATTGTTGGGCTAGCATAGTTGAAAATTGTAGCATGAGTCACTACAGCAGCCTTTGATGGGACCAAGGGATAGTAGGGCATCTCTAAGGATAGAATATGTTCTCCAATGGGACCGGGGTAGACTAAAGTGAACTTCTAACCATTCCCAAGAGAGAATTTTTCCCTGCTGGAGGATATCACCAAATGTAGCAATGTCAAGCCCTATCCATTTTTTTTTTAACACCCTTGTAGAAGAGCAAGTTTTTTGTCTCCATGACTCAGGTTCCACCAAATAGATTTTTTTCTACATATATTTCCTATTTTCTCAATTGGTTCTTATTATTCAAGAACCCCTTTACATACCTCCATGCCTTCCAAATTCTCTTGAAAACATTGGATCCTTGCACTACTAAATTGGCATCTACCATGAGGGAGTCAGAAAAACATAGGTTATTCCAACCTCTAGGTCTGCTACAATGAGCCATCTGCAAATTATTCCTGATCAGTACTTTCCAAGGCTCATCCCCTTCTCTAGTCTTGGCTATCCATTTTACAGCCAAAGAAATGCCTTGAGATCTGAGATCCTTTAGGCCTAGTCCTCCCCAATCTCTGTTTCTAGTACACCATTCCCAGGATACAACATGCACTCTTTTAATCCCATTGCCATCTGACCAAAGAAAATCCCTGATTATCTTTTGGATAGAATTAATTTGGAGCTGATTAAAAAGCCACATAGAGGAAAAGTAAATAGGATAAGAGGAAAGGATCTTCTGGCAAACTTGAAACCTACCGGGGAAGGATAATAGGTTGTTATTCCATTTAGAAAGCTTCCTGATGATCCTTTCATACACCCAATTCCACATCAGATTAAGTTTAGGAGAGATAGAGAAAGGAATGCCTAGATATCTGACTAGGTGGTTTGGCCCACCCCATGCAAATTCAAAATTACTCCACCAGTCAGGCGGGCTCAGGTCCCAGCCCAACATGACAGATTTGGAAAGGGAGACTTTACTACCAGAGGCTTGGCAGAATGTATCTAGCTTGACCATTAGTCGTCTCATATTAGTCTCTTCTAGGAGAATAAGAATAGAGGTATCATCGGCAAACTGAACATTGGAAACCTCTTGATTATTGGGAAGAAGGACACCTCTTATACTAGGAGAGAGGGAGTCATCTCTAAGGAGGAAATGAAGGGAGTTTGCTGCAATCACAAACAAGGAGGGGGCCAGAGGACATCACTATATGATTGATCTGGAAAGACTGAAGAAATCAGACCTAACACCATTTATTTCAACTATATCCATAGCACCATAAAAGCAATGTTGAAACCATTTTACAAAAGTGTGGGGGAAAGCCAAGAGCCTCCAACATCATCATGATGAACCTCCATTCAATCCTATCATATGCTTTCTCATAGTCTATAAGAAGCATGGCACAACTTTGTCCTGTAACTTTTTCCCAGTTCATGGCTTCCCAACAGGTTATGAGATTCTCTAGAATATACCTTCCTTTGACAAATCCAGTCTGTGTGTTATTAATCACTGAGGGGAGAATTTTTTCAATTCTTACTACCAAAACCTTGGCTAAAATCTTGTAGAGAACATTCAGTAAAGTAATGGGTCTCCAATTTTTTATAAGAAGTCTATCCCCCTCCTTAGGAATAATTTTAATGAGCCTTGTATTCAACTCAAGTCCCAATGTTCCTTTGCCAATTGCTTCTTCATAAACCTTCAGAAGTTTAGGCACAATCCAATCAATATTGGATTTGTAAAACTCAATTGGTAACCCATCAGGACCTGAGGCCTTATCATTGGCCATTCTGTTGATGGCTACTTTGATTTCCTCTTCTGATAATTATTTCTCCAATAGTTTAGCATCCTCTTCACTAACCTTCTTAGGGATGATGGTTCTAATCTTTTCTCTGGCATCCTCCATTGAGGGGGCAGGGTCTGCAGAAGTGAATAACTCCTGGTAGAAAGAGAAGGCACCGAGGATCTCCTAATGAGAAGTCACCACTGAGTCCTAGGTTCTAATGCTACTGATTCTATCTCTTGCTTCTTTCTTTTTAAGAGTCTAGAAAAAGAATTTAGAGCCTCTATCTCCCAAATTTATCCAATTTATCCTGGCTCTAACTCTGGCTCCCCTAGACTTAATTAATTGAAGCTTCCTGAGAGAATTTATGTAGGATATAACATTATCAAGGAGTGACTCCGAGTGAGGTTTATCTTGGATCTACAATTCTGCCTCTTGCAGGGACTCTACCAGCTTGTATTCCTTCATTCTAGAGTCTTTAGCTTTTTTTATGCCAACAGCTTTAAGCATACCCTGCCAAGATTTGGTAGTTTGATTCCATTTAATCAATATCAGAGTCATGTCTTAAAACCTTTTCATTGTACCATGCTATCATGTTGACTGCTGCTTGGATATCTTCATCTCTAAGGAGGGAAGTGTTTAAAGAAAATCCTTGCTTAGGGGGGTTTTCACATAATTGTTCCCCAATGAGTTGAATAAAGGAGAAGATGGGATGGTGATCTAACAGTGTGAATGGAATTACTTTCACACTATTATTGTCAGTTTGGGGTTAACAGCTGAACCACATTTTATTCAGATAGAATCTATCTAATCTAGAATAGATTCTCCTATCTCCTCTTTGGAAATTTGACCATGTGTACCAGATGCCTTTTGACTCATTCTTTTTTCCTGCTAGGGGGTCAAACAGGTTAAGTTTGTTGATCATTCAGCACCAGAATAGGGGCTTATTGCCTTTCCACTCAAATATGAGCCCTCCCAATTTATCTTGAGCCCTCTCCACCATGTTGAAGTCTCCTGTCACAACCCAGGGAATAGTTTCTAGGTCAGCAAGCCACTTCCACAGCTCAATTCTACCACTATGCTCATTTGGGGCATAAATTGAGCAGATACCAAATTCAGACTCCTTGTATTTTAGCTTAACCCACACTACTCTGTTACATGGAGAAATACCCCATCCAAGAACCGCATTCTTCCAAGAGGGGCTAATTAGGATAGAGGTTCCTCCCTTGCCTCTTGGGTGTTTAGTAGAGAATGCAGTTGCATCCCTCCAAATGCATTTAAGAGCAATATCTAGTTCAAAACCTACTACTTTGACTTCTTGTAGCAATAAAAAATCTAATTCTCTATGAGAATTAAGGAGTCTCTTCACCACATATTTTCTGTCAGAGGCTTCCAAGCCTCTAACATTCCATGAAATACAGTTTAGAGTCATAATAGATTCAAATTATTCAGTATGCATGGGTTTCCTAAAGCCTTCAAAGCATTTAGGCATGTCAACTTTGGGGGCCTTGGAGGGCTTAGGGTTCCCGCTAATTAATGGGGGTCTCCCTCTTTTCTTCTTCTTGATCAAGGAAGAAGATCTCGACTTCAAGCCCTGAGCCTCCCCATTATTAATTTTAGTAGGATCTATAGCAAACACAAAGGTCTCATCTATTGGCTTATCCTCACTGGCACATAGTATAGAAGCAATTTCTCCTTCTTCAAGTTCACCCTCTTGTCTAATCACATCTCCCAACTCTGTCCCCCCTTTAGGGAGGGTGAATTTTTCTTCATTCCCCTTCTCAATAGACACAAAATTCCTCAAGTCCGGTGGTGGTGGAAGGGGAGGGGGGGATGGAATGACAACCACTGAGAAAGCATTCAGTTTATCTTCTAGTTCAGAAGGGGGAGAATTCCCTTCCATTTCACCACTTAGTAGAGGGGCAATGGAATTATCTACAGAGGAGGAGTGAGTAGGTGCAATGCCCTGACTGTCCACCCTACCTGAAGGAGGAGTAGGGTTGGGAGAGGAGGTATGAGCTTGAGGGAGATTATAGGATCTCCATTTGAGTTGAGGCACAGTTTTATTCCTCATGGCTCAGAGCTCCATCTTTTCAATAGTTGCAATCAAGCTTTTAAAATAATACTATTTTTTCCTCAATCTTTTTATTTATTTTAAATTTGTGGATTTTTTATTTTAAGAATTTTTATGAAATATACATGTGATGATAATTTGTGAAGGATAAACTGACTTTCTATTATTTATGCTGCTAAAGGTTCCTGTTTTAAATATTTGTTTTGTCTCCCTGATATACGAATTTAAATTGTCACATATGGTTTCAAATTATTTACTCATTTTTTTTACACAAATTTACATTATTTTAGAGTCACTTTTTTAAACAGTGTTAGATTATTCTAATGTTGTATTAGACCATTTCTTTGGTCATTTTTATGAATATTTAAAAAAATTATTTGTAAATTAAAACTCCTATCGGCTCATGGTTGCAACAAAAAAAATGTATAACTCATATTTTCAAACGATGACTTTTTTAAAATAGAAAATGCTAGGAATAAAAGCATTTTTTTAATTAAGAGTATTAAAATATATTATTAAAACCAAAAAACTGAAAAATGCATAACTCATATTTTGAGAGGATGACTTTTTTAAAATAAAAAATGCTAGAACAGGCTTAGAATTTGATGGTCATCCATGCCTGTCATATGTTTTTTTAATGACAGTTTCATCATTTTATTGCCTTTCATTTACGTTTTAAAAAGACTATTGATTGCCAAAATTTATATAATAATTAATAATATTATATAATAAATCATATAGAGATTTTTCTAAATGTGATAAAAAGAATATAAATTAAAAAATAATTATAAATTAGTAATATATGAAAAAAAATCTAAGTTTCTAAGTTTAGATGTTTATTTTAAAAATATTTTAAATAAATATAAATATGTAATAAATGATATAAAAATATATGTTGTATACTAATATTATAAATTAATAATATACACAAAAATCATAAATAAACTAAGCAAGTTTCTAAAAATCGTATATTCTAAATAAACAGATTCTAAATTAATATGAAAATAGAAACATATTAATTACATATATTAATTGATAATCTAGCAATTATTAATAAGTTTGTAAATTTATATTTTTATATCTTAAAATTTAGAAACATTAACATTTTATCATTTTAAATATTGTAAATAAATTTATGTTTTATCATTTATAATACAAAATACATATATTTGTATTATTAAAATAAATACGATATTATCTATAACAATTTTTTATGGCTTATAAATAAACTAAAATGTCATATTAACAATTTTCTATAAATTTAACCTGTTTATTAAAATTTTAGACTGTCATATACTGTCAAAAAGTGGAAAAACGACCATTACAGCCATCAAATTCCAGGCCTGGCTACGAATAAAAGTAGCAATGTTGCGTTTTCTTGGTCCCCAAGTTTTAAATAGCGTTATCAGATTTCATCATCAATTTGTCCTCCAGAGCTCTTCTGTTGGGTCCTCCAGAGCTCTGCGATTTCTCTTGTACAGAAATTGGAACAAAGTCAGAAGGGGGCAACGAATTTATAGAGATGCTGAAGCAAGATATGGAGATGGAAGAAGCCCCTCTGATGGGAAGGACGGATAATTTTTATGCAACCTATTTGTCCTCAGGGGACGCCTGCCTCGACTTTTTCTTCCACATCGTGCCCGATACGCCATCTGAGAGGGTTACCCAGTTGCTGGAAGCCGCGTGGAAGAAAAACCCTCTCACGGCTCTCAAGCTTGTCTGTCAATTGAGAGGAGTCCAAGGAACGGGAAAATCTGACCGAGAGGGTTCTTACGCCACCGCCTGTTGGATGCATTCTCACCACCCCAAAACCCTCCTTGCCAATCTCCCCGCCTTTGCTCAATTTGGGTACCTCAAAGATTTTCCCGAGATACTTCTCCGCGTACTGCAAGGGCCCCAACAGACTAGTCTGAAAAGAGCCCACAGAGCAGCGCACAAGAAGAAGGTGGAGCGTGCCAAAACCATGTCGAAGCGAAGGCGTAAGAATCGGGGGACTTCAAGCTATTATGCTCGGAAGGGCGCCACTGTAAGAGAGGCCAAAAAGCTCGGGACTCTCAAACCTAGAGAAGAGCAGATTGAAGAAGATTTGTTGAAGGGAAAGCAGAAAAGCGCAGCAACGAGGGTTGCGAGGAGGCAAAAATTGATGGAAGATGCGTCAATAGGCGTCAAGCGGTACTCTGAGGATTCAAATTACAGAGCACTGCACGATGAAATTGCCCAACATTTTGCCTATTAACTGGCAAAGGATTTGGAGGCGCTTAGCTCGTGCAAATTAGGGGAGATAACCCATGTCTTTATGCGGCTGCTTAAGTGCAATTTCTGCTTAATTTTAAGCAGCTACTGTGTTCCCATGCATTATTTTAATTACAGGGAAAAGATAAATTGGAATCTTTCCCTATTTTCATGGAGCAGCTGCTGTCTAAAAATAAAAATTAAGCTTTGAAAAAAAGAAGGCTGGAAATAAGCAGCAGCTGCTTATTTGACAGAAATGATGTGGCTCCACAATTTTTTTTCCCTATTTTTTATTTGTCTCCGATTTTTCTTCCAAATCTTGTGTCAAAAATTATTTTTAAAAAATTTTGTTTAAAACTAAACTTTCAGATCATGCATATTTATAAGCAGCAAAATTTAACTTTCATAGGACCACCAGCTCTTCAAATTGCTCCTTAAAAATTTGAGCTATGGCTGCTAGCCAAAATAAGCCAAGCAGCCGCATGGGAACCTGCCCTAAGTCTGGCGGCAAAATGGTGCCCTTCTCTCGAGTCCTCCTACGATCTATCCACTCTTCTCTGCGACAACATTGCGAAGAGGGTTTTCCTGCGTGAAGAGTACCCCGACGTGGTAGATGAAGGACATTATGCGTACAGTGTCCGCGACAGGCTGAGGAAACAAGTGATGGTTCCCCTGCGAAAGGCATTGTAGTTACCTGAGCCGTATATGAGTGAAAATTTGTGGAGCCAACTTCCGTACAGCAGAGTTGCGTCTATGGCAATGAAGAACTACAAAAAGCTCTTCCTCAAGCACGACCCTGATAGATTCAACCGGTTTCTTAAAGACGTGGAAAGCGGGAAACTAGAAATAGCGGTCGGAGCGTTGCTTCCTCACGAAATCGTCGAAGAAGCGCTTCAGTCAGAGGGCGTCGATAATGTGGCAGAGCTTCAGTGGCTGCGAATGGTGGAAGACATGACCAGGGAAGGGAAGTTGTCGGACAGCCTGGCAGTGTGTGACGTGTCAGGCAGCATGAGCGGGCTTCCCTTGCAAGTCTCCATAGCGCTCGGATTGCTCGTTTCAGACATGAGTGCCAACCCTTGGAAAGGCCACATAATCACCTTCAGTCAAAACCCGAAGCTACACTTGGTCGAGGGCGACACGCTGGCGGAGAAATACAGATTTACTGAAAGTATGGAGTGGGGCGGGAATACTAATTTTTAAAAAGTTTTTGATGTGATTCTCAGAAGGGCCCGCCAATTCAAGCTGCAACCGGAGAAAATGATAAAACAGTTGTTTGTGTTCAGTGACATGGAATTTGACGAAGCGTCGTTAAATCCGTGGGAAACATATTACATTGTGATAAAGAGGAAATATAGAGATCCAGGGTATGGAGCGCCTCCAAAGATCGTGTTTTGGAACCTCCGCGATTCGCACAGCACACCGGTGATGAAAGAAGAAAAGGGCGTTGCAATGGTCAGCGGATTTTCCAAGAACCTGTTCAAACTGTTCTTGGGTAATGGGGAAATGACTCCAATGTTGGTTTCACATGAGGCCATTGAAGGCGAAATGAGTCCAATGCTAGTTTTACATCAGGCCATTGAAGGGAAAATGTTCGAAAATTGGTTGTGCTCGATTAAACCAGCAGTTTATTTCAAGGATAGGAATTTTGACACTAATATATGTAGGTGATAAAGTTTGCTACTATGTTTATATTCTGTGTATTTTGTAAATTTTATGTTTAATTTATATATACTAATCTATGTGTTGTGGTAGCGCATGATTTGATTTCATTATTATCATAATACAATGTTTTTGTATGCTTTGAACTTGGTTCATTCATTGGATTTATACACATCTGCCTGGTTCTTTTAGTGAAGTTGCTTCCATGATGCTTAAACCCATCTACTTCAATGATCAAATCTTCGCTTGCAATCTCTTTTATTTATATCTAATCATTTTGTAAGGCTATATTGTGATATTTGAGTCCCCTGGTTTTTTCTTCTTTTCGCAAAAGGTTATCAAGTGCTATATTTTATTTGTTTTCCACCTTGTTCTGTGCTTCATTCCTAATAATGTTCTTCTCTTTTTGCATACTGGAGAACAATGTCTCTTATTTTGTTTCTGGATTGTTATATTTCTTATCTTCATACAAATAAGTTTAATTTGATTTGAAGGATTCAATGTGTGATGTTCATGGTGAGCTCAATTTTCGTATGACAAGTGAAATTTATACATTCAATTTAATTTATTTAGAACTTCTATCTGCTCGTCCTTAAATATTAATACAGACCACTAAGAATTTATGTGGTATCATGTCTGCTCTAAATTGAACTAGGGTTTCTATTATGAAAGTTCCAATGATATAAGCATTTGGATCCATTTGTTTAATAGTATGGTTTCTCTATTCAATTATTATTTCTATTTCTTTCTCTTTGTAAGATTTGCTCTATGTAGTTGCAAATTTTATAGAATATTTTTCATGACTAATTCTTAAAATATATATGTTCATAAATAAATAATAGTATTTGTCTTTAGATAATAAAAGGGGGAATGCACTAGCATCTCAATCCTTGTGCCTCACAAATGCTATTTAAAACTAAAAAATAGATAACAGTTTTTATAATAGTAAATCTAATTATCATTAATCAAAATATTATTCTTTATTTCATTGTTATCAATAATGTGATTATAAGAATGAAGCTATGAATAGATAGTTTAAAATATGACAATCAAATGCACAAGGTAGACAATTAATAGATAAGAAATGATATACATTATTTTATAAATTGATAAATTCCTTGATGTTAATCAAAATCATTTGTAATTTCAAATAGGATAACTTGCTCTTTGATTTTTTAAGTTTATCCATTACAATCACATTCTTCTTATACAAAAGATTGAGCTAGAAAGAAGAGAAACCACCCGGAGAATGATGTGAATAAAATAAGAATTACTAATGTCTTTAAATGTATATTTGAGATTAGTCAGTTCACTTATGTATTTGTAGGGTGTCCTCATTTTGATATGAAGGGTAAATTGTAAATTGGTGTAGCTCTATGTTGATGTTTAAAAAAAAAAATATTATAGAAGCCAAACATGTTAGCAACTTTAGAGGGAAATAAGGAGGAGTGAAATGGAAGTTTTCAAGGATATAGTAATTCATAGTATAGATTTGGGACACTAATTTAATGAATTTGCATTTAATCATTAAATAAATTTAAAATGTAAAAAAACTAATTAATATATTACAAAGATTGATGAAACTTAGAAATCATGTTGTATGTTTATATTTGTATCTATGTATAATATTTATACTATAAAATTATAATATGTAACATTATTTTATTGATTGGAATAAAAAAAAATTGTGTTGTATATGCATATGAAATTTGATCGCGAGTTTTAATATCAATACATTTTTATTGTACTAGTTAGCCTCAATAGATGTTTTTTATATGTATTTAAAAGAATTTGATCATCTAACATGTGAGTATGCGTATATACTATTTTTTGTCATTTCCTTTTTCCTCTAGTCAACAAATGTTTGAAATTACTACTTAAACATATCAAGTATCAAGGACCTAGAGAATCTCCTTGCAACACTGACTTAAAAACAACACGACTCAAGGAGATCTGCCAACGTTAGACTCGAACTACACATTCAATGTGAGCTTGACATAATCTGTGAGGAACCAAATTTTACTTGACCCTTTGAACTATGCATTACAACACCCCAGACTACAACAATGTAATGTAGCATAATGCACACCAAGTAGATTATCTATTGGAACACCCAACCTAAGAGTTATCCATAAGAACTATGCTAATAAACTTGTGGCCTACATGGAATTCCATTCTCATGGAAACCTCCTATGTACCCACATTGAAATATAATTCAAAGTCAACAAATAGTTATTCTTTTGGCTCACCCTAGCTCTAGTTTATTGTGCGCTCAAGAAACTTGTGCAAGAGTTCCTTCCCAACACATGCACTAGTTCTAGCACTTGAGTTCTTCCAAGAACCCAAACAAGATCTCTTTCTAAAAGCTACAACATAGCACTCATGTTCCCGGATCACAACTAGATTCCAATGCAACCAAAGGGACTCAACCATCATCCATGATAACCAAACAATAGTTCTTATCATGCTCCTAAAGGGAACTTGATACAACTTCCAACTGTAACTAGGAACATTAGGTCGCAATCTAGACAACTCCATTATAGAACTTGGACTGCATACTTATGTTCTACTCTTGTGAAAGCTTCTTTGAATCAACATTCACACCAATGTGGCTTGCTAATTTGTAAAGATCTATAATGAATTTCTTAAGTGAATGCCAATTGAGGTAAACAAAAATTGCTTTAAAAACTTAAATGAAATCCTTTTTAAAGACATTTAATAAACTAGAAATTGAATGATAATAGCATAAATAAGAGAAGAAAAAGGGTGCAAGTTGATAATGAGTTCACACAAATTGGGCTATGTCTCTAGGTCCCTCTTCAATGAGAAACCAATCCTTTATAATGTCCAAACGCTTGAACACATCAACATGGGTTTCCACAACCTATAACAATAGCTTCTACATAGTCCTTTGAGTTGTAAATGAAGTCTTAAAGCTCTTTCTCCCTTCAAGTACAAGTGATTTGACTCAATAATCCTTTCTATACCATTTGTATAGGATAAAGAACTACTTCAAATATAATATTTGTACTATAATAACATTGTTCAAGCTCTGTCCCAATGGATAAGGCATTTACAATATTTACAAGAGGGCTTGGGTTCAAAACTTGAGCCCTTCTTTCTTGGCCCCTTACTATTTATCATATAACAAAATGCAGATGTATTTGTTTTACATTGCAAAGAATGTGTGTGGTGCATTGGTAAGCGAAGGGTGGCTATGAATGGGAGGTCGAGATTTCAAATTGTCAACCCCTCCAATATGCTTTTCATATCATTGTTTACCTCAAATAAAATATGGCGATTCTTGATACCAAGAACCACACATGGCCCAATAGTGGAGAAGAAAATAGCATGGGGGGGGGGGGGGGAGGGTTGGGTGTTCAAAGCTCCCCCCAACAAACTTTTGACAAAAAAACCACCCTATTCTTCAACCAATCAACTTGTACCACATGTCAACACCTGAAACTATAAGTGTGTCAATACCTGAGACTACTATATGTCAACACCTAAGGATGCCACATGTCTTTTCAGTAGGGTCCAGTCAGTGACATGTCCCTTATTTTTTGACACTACAACAAGCCATAACTTTCTTATACGAATTTTGATTAACATGATTCAAGTGACGTTGGAATCATCTCAAGAAGCTCTTTGGCATGGCACTATTTTCTTCAGCATTTGAAACTATCAAGGTTTTGGTGAATAATATCCTCTTGGATCACTTCCCTCCAACAAGGTCACCATAGATTGCACCTACAAGAAACCTTGTAGTGCTTTTTTTTTAATCTTGTCACCTCAAGACTTTGAGTTCATTTCTCAAGGAGCACTTGACTCATACTTGGAACAAGGTAGTCATAGCTCCATCAAATGTTAAGGTAATTTGAAAAAAGCGACACCACTAGCACTGAGCTCCCGCCAAGAATCCTAGAAACTCAACAAAATCCTTTTTCCATTTAAAAATATTCTCGACCCATGAACTCATACCGCTAATTTAATTGACCCCAGACCAAGAACCAACACACACCATAGACTTCAAGGAATGCTCCCAACAACACCTTGTTAAAACATATATGGAGCTCTTTGGATCACACTTATAACCCCCATAAGCTCGACTCTCCAAATAACTCCACTCTGACTATAGGCTAAGGAACTTAGACTCCATGTCAAATGTGCATTGTGCCACACTCATAACCAATTCTTGAAACATTGAGCCTTGCGGCTCCAAGCAGTGGTACTACTAACTCAGAGCTACTCTTGGGTCTATCCCAGACTCCAATCTATAATGTAACAATGTTACAAATGTGTATAAACTCCGCATTATCCAAGACCTTACTAGAAACCCCCACTTGGTAATCCGACATTACTCAAGATCATCCGCAATCCAATCTTAGGGACGGTGCACTTCAGACTTAGAAATAGCTTCGGACTTGTAGAGCCACATTGCTCAGCACTTTGGACTATGTGGGACGGCTCGGGCTCGGCCGCCCTAGCTTTGGAGAAACATCGTTACATCGAGACTCTTAATTTTTTTATTCGTTAGAATCCCTGCGACAGGCATAGACTTATACACGTAGGTAGAGAAAAAAACCATTTGACAGAATATTATCTTTCTCGCCTAAGAAAAATGGCCTGGGTTAATAGTAGGAGCTGTCTACAATTCCTTTGGTCAACTGTCGGCGCCAACTACGTTTGCTTGGCCTTCAAATTTTCCAAGTCAAGAACACCATCTACAAATTCAATCTCGATCTGCTCCTCTTGGCACTCGAGCGACGGCTCAAATCATCCAATCTCTAGAATATCAAATCCACTTTCATCTGTATTGTATCAGTTTTCATCGTTTTATTCACCATCAATAGTCCTGATGATAAAACAGTTGTTTGTGTTCAGTGACATGGATTCAGCAAGTGTCTTTAAATCTGTGGAAAACAGATTATCGGGCGATAAAGAGGCAATATAGAGAGAGGGTATGGAGTGCCTCCGAGACTCATGTTTTGGAACCTCCGTGATTGGTATGAGCCAGCAAGGACATGGAAGACCGAGGGCATTGCGGAGGTCAGCGGATATTCTGAGAACATGGGTTAAAGTGTTCTTGAACTACGGGGAAATAAATCCAACGCTACTCGTAAACCAGGCAGTCGAAGGCAAACTGTTCGAACAATTGGTTGTTGTCGACTAGCGTTATGCGTTATGGTTTAGCTCGAGGATTCTGATTGTAATTGGTGAAAAGGAATTATACATTTATTTTTTGTTTTTTTCAGGTAGAAGATTTGAATTTATGAAAATTTGAATTTATGTCACTACATTTGCCATTTAATCAAATGGAAAATGTATAGAAAATTTGAATTTATGTCATTATATTTGTCATTTAATCAAACAGAAAATGTATGTATGTATAAAGGTCTAAGCTCTTTTATCAAATTTCAAAAAATTGGAAAATACATTAGATTTTAACATAATTTTCAGCATCTGTTCTTCATGATCTATATATATTGTGATCGGAAACCACAAAAAAATTGATGATTTTGAGAATCTAGGGAAAAAAAAAATTAACATTTTTTTGTCTTTAGTATATTTTATAGGAAGCTTAGCCCCTGCCTATATAAAGAGAGAAGAAGATTTGAATCCAGCTATCTATAATATGAATCTTCTTATTAAATCAATTGTTTATATTTATGTTAAATTTTAATATGTAAATATTCAATAATTATATTTTAAAGCATTTTGGCAAAAAATCAAATGTCATCATTTGAGTTTACTATGTATTCAAATATATAATTTAAACAAAAAAGAATTCACAATGAAAGAAAATAAGAAATAAAGTTAAATTTATATAACATGTTTTTTTAATAAAAAAATAGTTAACTTATATAGGTATTGGTATGTTTGTCTTTATACAACAGATTACAATAATCTAAGGTAAACTATCGTTCAATTAAACCAGTGTGCCGAAGAGGATCTTGTTTGTCAATTGCACTTGTGAAAATTGAACCTTGATAAATGACATTTTATCTTGTGATCAATGAAATTGATGGTTTTCTCTTGATTATAATACAAGTCCAATTTAATTTTTCAATTAACAATTTTTCTTAAAAATATAAATAGTTTTATATATCAATAGTAAATAAAGTTACATTAGTTAAGACAAATCACATGTCTAAAACCAAGCCACAACTTAATTGTATCTTCTACAATTAGAATCTTTTAACTATCTATTGTTCTTAAAAACCTAAAACTTCATGTTTTGAGGATGTGAAAGAAAATACAGAGAAAAAGAGAAAGTGACGCATACAATTCATTTTAAATAACATTTGGGATTTCCCTGAGGGTAGGGGATGCATCATCATGGAAGATTATTCATATCATATTTTTGGTCTATTTTTGCACTACTTTAACATACCAGGACTTCTATTTAGTTAATATTTCATAAATGGAATTGTCAATTCTGTTAAATTGTTACAAAACTTTGTCAAATTCAACAATGAACAAGAACTTCATCGCCAAAACTTCATAATCTAGATTATTCTAGACAATAAAGTTTTTCACTCCAATTTTAGAATATTTAGCTAAAAAACATATTTAATGAGTCCTCTATACATGGAGTTTGGCTAGCTTGGGAGAGGTAAACATAAGTCTCACGGTGTTGATGGAATTGCTATATTTCTTCACAACCAAAGCAATTGAATTTTGAATATGTGCAAAAGACTTTTGAAGTCTATGTACCATTTGGCAATGGTTGGTTTCGAGAAGAATAATCATTCTTGTGTACCATCTTTCTTCCATGGATTTGAAATTGATCACTTTTAAGTAAATATCAATAACATAAAAAAATCCAATAACACCATGTTGCTCTAGTTGCACTTTTGGGTAGAGACGAGAAACTCTTCAATGGGTAAGTTGGTCTGAAATAGTAGAATGTTATTTGCTTTGGGTTTTTGATTTGGGCTAACGAGTTTGAGGTGTATAAAATTTTGATTTTGTTTTGGCATCATTTAATTGTTTGAATTTGTTTAAATTTTTTTTGTTTCAAAAGGATCAAGTATTTTATTTTTTTATAGCTATAAAATCTGATGAGTGATTTTATAATTTTTAATTTGAAAAAAAAAAAGTAAGATCTAATGGAATGACATGAAGATTTGTGAGTAGATAGTTCATATTTATTTTTAACTTGCATTGAAATAGGGAATTTTTAATTGGTCATAGATATCCATCAAATTATTAGGGATATAAGAATTTTATCAAATGTTATAATTGTTATTACATTAGTCCAAATGAATGTCAAAGCTAAAAGCTTGTAGAAGGAACAAAAGAGCATTGACTGGTAGGTTTAAAAATCATACATCACATTATTAAGCAACCCTTCATATCTCCTTCAACACTCCTCTCTTGTATAGAAATAGGGTTGTTTTAAAACAAGTTGTAGGTCCATTCATCAAACCATAAAGGTATAGAGGTTGTATCATATGTATTATTTTCC
This sequence comes from Chamaecyparis obtusa, assembly GCA_027943335.1. Taxonomy (NCBI): domain Eukaryota; kingdom Viridiplantae; phylum Streptophyta; class Pinopsida; order Cupressales; family Cupressaceae; genus Chamaecyparis; species Chamaecyparis obtusa. Next base: position 487 of record BSBK01006679.1, on the reverse strand, counting down.
ACTACATTGGCCAACATGAATACAAAATGTAGAAGCATGGAAAAAGCACAAAATGATATTGACTATAAAATTTTTTTAAATATACAAAACTTTATAAAATTTCCATTTAAAATTCAATGTGTTTAATTTTATTTTTCATCATTCTTACTCTTAGTAGAAATAAAGTTGCATTTAGTTTTAGGAAAGTGGGAGGTGTGCTTGCTTTGGGCTTTCTAGAATAGTGTTTTGATAAATTTCCTAGATATTTATGCTTTTTCTAAGTAACATTCAGTCCATTAAATCAATATTCTACAAATTATGTTGTAGATCTAAATGTACAAAAATAAGAGTTGATCTATTGGCTATGTTAGTCCCTCGCATGCTAATCAATAAAATTTATACCATGGATAGTTTACATATCTTATATAGCATATAAAGTGGAGGAAGAGGTGATGACCTAGAAAGAGGAGGAAGGGAGAATAGGAGAGGCACCTCTCTCCTCACTTCT
>BSBK01006678.1:67500-111599 GCA_027943335.1 Chamaecyparis obtusa | reverse complement strand
CGAAACCCTTTACCCGAAGACATCCGAATCGCACATGCTCGCAACAGTCACTGCCCCGAGAGTATGCACCGCGCACGCGACCGAGTAAGGCCACTCAATGACATCCATTTCCCAGGCATATGCCACCTACGCGCTTGTTTGGTGCACCCCGCACGACAACTCCCGTCTCGACCGACATAGAAAATTCCACAGTGAGAGATCATCCACAAGTGATGTTGGACGGTAAAGAAAACGCCTCGGCACAGCATGAAAACAATTTCCGCGTCTCGACAGATTGAAAATGTCTACGCCTGTCGGATCATTGCAAAACGGATCCTCGGTTCACAGGAGCCTGGGAAGAATATCCCGTACGAAACCCTTTACCCGAAGACATCCGAATCGCAAGTGCTCGCAACAGTCACTGCCCCGAGAGTATGCACCGCGCACGCGACCGAGTAAGGCCACTCAATGACATCCATTTCCCAGGCATATGCCACCTACGCGCTTTTTTGGTGCACCCCGCACGACAACTTCCGTCTCGACAAACATTAACGCTTTCCGCATCCAGAAAGACATGAAATGGCCACGCATGTCGGGTCATTGCAAAACGGATGCTCGGTTCACAGGAGCCTGGGAAGAACATCCCGTACGGAACCCTTTACCCGAAGACACCCGAATCGCACATGCTCGCAACAGTCACTGCCCCGAGAGTATGCACCGTGCACGCGACCGAGTAAGGCCACTCAGAGACATCCATTTCCCAGGCATATGCCACCTACGCACTTCTTTGGTGCACCCCGCACGACAACTCCCGTCTCGACAGCCTTAACGGTTTCCGCATCCAACCAAAAGCCTTGGCCATACTCGTCTGCAAGTTTAACTCCACAGACAGAGAGGACTTTGCCCTGCAAACCAGAGCAAGACGATAGTGCCTCGTAGAAAATGAAGACGAGATGGCCAAGACCGCACTTGTGTACAAGGCAACCAACCTTTCATCGCACTCCGGGCCACGCTAAAAACACTAGGAAAGGCTTAAAGGGTGGAGAGTGGGACAACGATGAAATATGAAAGCAGGACACTCACCTTACGTGCAACGATTCCCAACACTTGTTACTGTCGGAGCTCATGTATCGCAAAGATGGAACGTGCCAAGTGCCAAGGCCCATGGCAAATGCAACTGTCGTAAACTTCGGAACAAGCGCATCTTTCAGTCAAACAAATGACATACACACTGTCGCAATTCTCTACGACACTCGTGCGTGGCAAAATTCAACTAAATATGAAGATGAGAACTTCCAACTGCACAAGGGCTGGGCAGAACTACAAGAAATGCTCACTCCGCAATTTATTATCGCGCCTACCATCTCGGAAAGGGGTACAAGTGCACACGTTCATCCAAGCAAAGAGGATGAAATGGAGTGAAGGGGCAAGATCCAAAAGTTCCGGAGGTACAACTCCGAGAACAATCGAGAGCAATGCCGAATTACATGTCAACTCTGTTACTAGGCAAACAAGTGTTGTACCTGAAGAAATCGACAGTCCTCACAATGGCCCGAGGCCAATGCTCCGACTTAATCAATTTTCTCCAACAAACGCCATGCCACCTTTCACAAAGGGATTTTATCCATCCAAAACCGAATTAATCACTTGCAGCAAAGTGACCCAAGAGCTAGACGGGGGCTGACCCAGTAATTGTCTTCCATGTCACTACAACGAAACATTTGAACGACAACCGCTGTCGAACCCTTTCCAACTTGCACCGTCGAGTGACACAAAAGACACTACCATGGGCATGGGCAGCCCCCGCATAGCAAACGGGTGCCCTAATGCGCCCCTCCAATAGAATCAGTGCTAGTGCTCAAATTTTATATCTGAGCTACCAATCCGTCCAAGCACCAGCACTGATTCTCTTGGAGGGCCGCACCTACCCAAACGACTCAGAAGCTATACGCCGGTCCATTCACAAGAACGGAACTATCTCCGGCCAACTCCCTGTGAAGGCCGCATCTCTCCGTTCCACGCATGCAAGAACCAACGCATAGCTAACGAGTACCCGGATAGGATTCGCGGAAAGTACATAGCAAATCGCTTGTACCAAAGCGAACCGAAAGCTAGACGGGGGCTGACCCGAAGATTGCCTTCCATGTCACTGCGACGACACATTCGAACGACAACCGCTGCCGAACACTTTCCGACTTGCACCGTTGAGTGACCCGAAAGACAGGACTTTGGGCAGCCCCCGCATAGCAATCAGGTGGCTTCATGCCCCTCTAATAGAATCAGTGCTAGTGATCCGATTTTAAATCCGACTTACTCATCCGTCCGCGCACAAGCTCTGATTCTATTAGAGGGGCATGGGGGAGCTTCCGCGAACTACTACTCCCCTATATAAGTTATTAGTCCGGGTCTTTCTCTTCCGTAGAAATTTGAGACGTTGAGAATGGCTCCCAAACAATTCAAATCTTCCAAAAATTCAAGTGAAACGATGAGGAAAAAGCTCACAAAAAAATCAAATCTTCAAAAAATTCAAGTGAAACGAACAGAATAGCTCACAAAAAATTCAGGTCTTCCGAAAAAATCGAAGGGAAACGAAAAGAACAACTAGCAAAACATTCAAATTTTCCAAAACTTCAAGTAAAAGAAAGAACATAGCTCACCAAAAAAATCCATTTCTTCCAAAAACTCAAGTGAATCGAAGAGAGTAGGCTCACAAAAAATTAAAATCTTCCAAAAAAAAATCAAAGGAAACAAAAGAGGAGATCGCAAAAAATTCGAATCTTCCAATGAAACAAAAATGAGAATAGCAAACAAAAAATTCAAATCTTAATGCAGCATGCGACAGAGCAAATCGCTTGTGCCAAGCGACCCGGGAGCTAGACGGGGGCTGACCCAAAAATTGCGTTTCTTGTCAATGCGACGATGCGTTGGAACGACAACCGCTGTCGAACCCTTTCCTACTTGCAACGTCGACTGACACAAAAGACACGATCCTGGACAGGCCCCGCATAGAAAGCGGGTGGCCTAATGCGCCCCTCCAATAGAATCAGCGCTAGTGCTCAGATTTTAAATCCGAGATACCCAGCACTGATTCTCTTGGAGGGGGGCACCTACCCAAACGACTCAAAAGCTATACGCGGCTCCATTCACAAAAACAGAACTATCTCCGGCCAACTCCCTGTGAAGGCCGCATCTCTCCGTTCCGCTCGTGTAAGAGCCAACGCGTAGCTAACGAGTACGTGGATAGGGTTCGCGGAAAGTACATAGCAAATCACTTGTACCAAAGTGACCCGAAAGCTAGACAGGGGCTGACCCGTAGATTGCCTTCCATATCACTGCGACGACGCATTGGAACGACAACCGCTGCCGAACCCTTTCCGACTTGCACCGTCGAGCGACCCGAAAGACAGGACTTTGGGCAGCCCCCGCATAGCAATCAAGTGGCTTCATGCCCCTCTAATAGAATCAGTGCTGGTGATCCCATTTTGAAATCCGACCTACACATCCGTCCGATCACCGGCAATGATTCTATAAGAGGGGTATGGGGGAGCTTCCGCGAACAACACACAACTCCTCCCCTATATAAGTTATTAGTCCGAGTCTTGCTCTTGAGTGGAAATTTAAGCCGAAGAAACTGGCTCCCAAAAAATTCAAATCTTCCAAAAATTCAAGTGAAACGATGACAAAAAGCTCACAAAAAATCAAATCTTCCAAAAATTCAAGTGAAACGAACAGAATAGATCACAAAAAATTCAAGTCTTTCGAAAAAATCTAGGAAAACGAAAAGAATAGCTAGAAAACAAAATTCAAATCTTCCAGAAATTCAAGTAAAACAAAGAACATGGCTCACCAAAATAATTCATCTTCCAAAAATTCGTCATTCTTACCGCAATCCATCATCTTATCCGTCATAACGCGTATCCAACATATCCACGAGGAGGTAACCCAACTCGCTCGCATAGTTCCTCAAGTCAGATAACAATGCATCTAGATGAATCCAAATCGTTTTCGATCGAGACTTAGCAACTAATGTCGCACCCGCCTAGATTGACTTGAGATCCAATCCGCCGACACATATGATAACTAACTGATTCCAATGCAAAGCATCTTGAGCCATTGCGCACTCAAGTATCGGAAGTCGAAGCGACATAGCAAGTAGCTTGTACCAAGTGACCCGGGAGCTAGACGGGGGCTGACCCGAAGATCGCCTTTCTTGTCAATGCGACGATGTGTTGGAACGACAACCGCTGTCGAACCCTTTCCGAAGTGCACCGTCGACTGACCCAAAAGTTACGACCCTGGACAGCCCCCGCATAGCAAGCGGGTGGCCTAATGCGCCCCTCCAATAGAATCAGTGCTAGTGTTCATATTTTAAATCCGAGCTACCAATCCGTCCGAGCACCAGCACTGATTCTCTTGGAGGGGCGCACCTACCCAAACGACTCAAAAGCTATATACGCGGCTCCATTCACAAGAGCAGAACTATTTCCGGCCAACTCCCTGTGAAGGCCGCATCTCTTCGTTCCACGCATGCAAGAGCCAACGCATAGCTAACGAGTACCCGGATAGGGGTTCGCGGAAAGTACATAGCAGATCGCTTGTACCAAAGCAACCCAAAAGCTAGACAGGGGCTGACCCGAAGATCGCCTTCCATGTCACTGCGACGACGCATTGGAACGACAACCGCTGCCGAACCCTTTCCGACTTGCACCGTCGAGCGACCTTCGAAAGACGGGACTTTGAGCAGCCCCCGCATAGCAATCAGGTGGCTTCATGCCCCTCTAATGGAATCAGTGCTGCTGATCGCGTTTTGAAATCTGACCTAATCATCCGTCCGTCTGTCGGATTTCAAAACGGGATCACCAGCACTGATTCTATTAGAGGGGCATGGGGGAGATTCCGCGGACAACACCTCCCCTATATAAGTTATTAGTCCAAGTCTTGCACTTCCGTAGAAATTTGAGCCGACGAGAATATCTCACAAAAATTTCAAATCTTTCAAAAATACGAGTGAAACAAAAAGAATAGATCACAAAAAATTCAGAAATTCCAAAAATTCAATTGAAACGAAGAGAATAGCTCACAAAAAAATCAAGGGAAAAAAAGAGAATAGCTCACAAATAAAATCAAATCTCCCAAAAATGCAAGTGAAACGAAGAGACTACAATCACAAAAAATGCACAACTTCCAAATATTCAATTGAAACGAAGAGAATAGCTCACAAAAAATGCAAGTCTTACAAAAAAATCAAGGGAAACAAAACAGAATAGCTCACAAAAAATTCAAATCTTCCAAAAAAACCAAGTGAAACAAACAGAATAGCTCACAAAAAATTCAAATCTTGCAAACATTCAAGTGAAAACGAAGAGAATAGCTCACAAAAACATTCAAAACTTCCAAAAATTCAAGTGAAAAGAATAAAATAATAGCCCACAAAAAATTCAAGTCTTCCAAAACAAAAACCAAGGAAAAACGAAGAGAATAGCTCACAAAAAATCCAAAACTTCAAGTCAAAACGAAGAGAATTTTACTACCTCGCAACAAACAAAATTCAAATCTCGCAAAAATTCAAGTGAAACGAAGAGACTTAACTCAAAAAATTCAAATCTTCTTGCGACATGCAGACCCAAGAGCTAGACGGGGGCTCGCCCACAGATCGACTTCAGTATCACTATGACGACGCGCTGGAACGACTACCGCTGTCGAACCCTTCTCTGACTTCCGCCATCGAGTGACCCAAAAGACACGACCCAAGGGAGCCCACGCATAAAAATTGGGTGGCTTCATGCCCCTCCAATAGAATCTGTGCTGCTGCTCACATTTTTAAATCCGAGCGGCAAATCCGTCCGAGCACCAACACTCATTCACTTGGAGGGGCACCTATCCAAACGACCGAAAAGCTATACGCGGCTCCATTCGCAAGGCACGGAACTGTTTCAGGCCAACTCCCTGTGAAGGCCGCATCTCTGCGTTCCATGCGTGCTAGAGCCAACACATAGCTAACGAGTACCGGGATAGGTGTTCGCGGAAAGTACATAGCAGATCGCTTGTACCAAAGCAACCCAAGAGCTAGACAGGGGCTGACCCGAAGATCGCCTTCCATGTCGCTGCGACGACGCATTGGAACGACAACCGCTGCCGAACCATTTCCGACTTGCGCCGTCGAGCGACCTGAAAGATGAGACTTTGAGCAGCCCACGCATAGCAATCAGGTGGCTTCATGCCCCTATAATGGAATCAGTGCTGCTGATCCCGTTTTGAAATCCGACCTAATCATCCATCCGTCTGTCGGATTTCAAAACGGGATCACCAGCACTGATTCCATTAGAGGGGCATGGGGGAGCTTCCGCGAACAATACACCTCCCCTATATAAGTTATTAGTCCAAGTATTGCACTTCCGTAGAAATTTGAGCCGAAGAGAATATCTCACAAAAATTTCAAATCTCTCAAAAATATAAGTGAAACAAAGAAGAATAGATCACAAAAAATTCAAAACTTCCAAAAATTCAATTGAAACGAAGAGAATAGCTCACAAAAAATGCAAGTCTTGCAAAAAAAATTCAAAGGAAAAGAAGAGAATAGCTCACAAAAAAAATCAAATCTCCCAAAAAATGCATCATGCATAACTTCCAAAAATTCAATTGAAACGAAGAGAATAGCTCACAAAAAATGCAAGTCTTCCAAAAAAATCAAAGGGAAATAAAGAGAATAGCTCACAAAAAATTCAAATCTTCCAAAAAACCAAGTGAAACGAAGAGACTACATCACAAAAAATGCATAACTTCCAAAAATTCAATTGAAACGAAGAGAATAGCTCACAAAAAACGCAAGTCTTCCCAAAAAAAAACAAAAAAAAAAAAAACAAAGGGAAACAAAGAGAATAGCTCACAAAAATTCAAATCTTCCAAAAAAAACCAAGTGAAACAAAGAGAATAGCTCACAAAAATTTCAAATCTTGCAAAAATTCAAGTGAAACGAAAGATAATAGCTCACAAAAAAATTCAGAACTTCCAAAAATTCAAGTCTTCCAAAAAAAAATCAAGGAAAAACGAAGACTTAAACTCACGAAAAATTCAAATCTCCTTGCGGCATGCAGACCCAAGAGCTAGACGGGGGCTCGCCCACAAATCGACTTCAGTATCACTATGATGACGCGCTGGAACGACTACCGTTGTCGAACCCTTCTCCGACTTGCGCCATCGAGTGACCCAAAAGAGGCGACCCAGGGGAGCCCCCGCATAGCAATCGGGTGGCTTCATGCCCCTCCAATAAAATCAGGCATGCTACTCACATTTTAAATCCGAGCCGCAAATCCGTCCGAGCACCAGCACTGATTCACTTGGAGGGGCACCCTATCCAAACGACCCAAAAGCTATACGCGGCTCCTTTCGCACGCACAGAACTGTTTCAAGCCGACTCCCTGTGAAGGCCGCATCTCTCCGTTCCACCCATGCAAGAAACAACGCATAGCTAACGAATACCCGGATAGGGTTTCGCGGAAAGTACAAGCAGATCGCTTGTACCAAAGCAACCCAAAAGCTAGACGGGGGCTGACCCGAAGATCGCCTTCCATGTCACAGCGACGACGCATTGGAACGACAACCGCTGTCGAACCCTTCCCGACTTTGCGTCATCGAGCGACCCGAAAGACGGGACTTTGAGCAGCCCCCGCATAGCAATCAGGTGGCTTCATGCCCCTCTAATGGAATCAGTGCTGCTGATCCCGTTTTGAAATCCGACCTAATCATCCGTCCGTCTGTCGGATTTCAAAACGGGATCACCAGCACTGATTCTATTAGAGGGGCATGGGGGAGCTTCCGCGGACAACACCTCCCCTATATAAGTTATTAGTCCAAGTATTGCACTTCCGTAGAAATTTGAGCCGAAGAGAATATCTCACAAAAATTTCAAATCTCTCAAAAATACAAGTGAAACAAAGAACAATAGATCACAAAAAATTCAAAACTTCCAAAAATTCAATTGAAATGAAGAGAATAGCTCACAAAAAATCCAAGTCTTGCAAAAAAAATCAAGGAAAAAGAAGAGAATAGCTCACAAAAAAATCAAATTTCCCAAAAATGCAAGTGAAACGAAGAGACTACATCACCAAAAAATGCATAACTTCCAAAAATTCAATTGAAACGAAGAGAATAGCTCACAAAAAATGCAAGTCTTCCAAAAAAAAATCAAGGGAAACAAAGAGAATAGCTCACAAAAAATTCAAATCTTCGAAAAAACCAAGTGAAACAAAGAAGAATAGCTCACAAAAAATTCAAATCCTGCAAAAATTCAAGTGAAAGGAAGAGAATAGCTCACAAAAAATTCAAAACTTCAAAAAATTCAAGTGAAACGAAGAGAATAGCTCACAAAAAATTCAAAACTTCCAAAAATTCAAGTGAAACGAAGAGAATAGCTCACAAAAAACTTCAAATCTCGCAAAAACTCCAGTGAAACGAAAAAGACTTAACTCACAAAAAATTCAAATCTTCTTGCCGCATGCAGACCCAAATGCTAGACCGGGGCTCGCCCACAGATCGACTTCAGTATCACTAATGACGACGCGCTGGAACAACTACCGTTGTTGAACCCTTCTCCGACTTGCGCCATCGAGTGACCCAGAAGAGACGACCCAGGGGAGCCCCCGCATAGCAATCAGGTGGCTTCATGCCCCTCCAATAAAATCAGGCATGCTACTCACATTTTAAATCCGAGCCGCAAATCCATCCGAGCACCAGCACTGATTCACTTGGAGGGGCACCCTATCCAAACGACCCAAAAGCTATACGCGGCTCCATTCGCACGCACAGAACTGTTTCAGGCCGACTCCCTGTGAAGGCCGCATCTCTTCGTTGCACACATGCAAGAGACAACGCATAGCTAACGAGTACCCGGATAGGGTTTCGCGGAAAGTACATAGCAGATCGCTTGTACCAAAGCAACCCAAAAGCTAGACGGGGGCTGACCCTAAGATCGCCTTACATGTCACAACGACGACGCATTGGAACGACAACCGCTGTCGAACCCTTTCCGACTTGCGCAATCGAGCGACCCGAAAGACGGGACTTTGAGCAGCCCACGCATAGCAATCAGGTGGCTTCATGCCCCTGTAATGGAATCAGTGCTGCTGATCCCATTTTGAAATCTGACCTAATCATCCGTCCGTCTGTCGGATTTCAAAACGGGATCACCAGCACTGATTCTATTAGAGGGGCATGGGGGAGCTTCCGCGGACAACACCTCCCCTATATAAGTTATTAGTCCAAGTATTGCACTTTCGTAGAAATTTGAGCCGAAGAGAATATCTCACAAAAATTTCAAATCTCTCAAAAATACAAGTGAAACAAAGAGAATAGATCACAAAAAATTCAAAACTTCCAAAAATTCAATTGAAATGAAGAGAATAGCTCACAAAAAATCCAAGTCTTGCAAAAAAAAAATCAAGGGAAAAGAAGAGAATAGCTCACAAAAAATGCAAGTCTTCCAAAAAAAAACAAGGGAAACAAAGAAAATAGCTCACAAAAAATTCAAATCTTCCAAAAAACCAAGTGAAACAAAGAAGAATAGCTCACAAAAAATTCAAATCCTGCAAAAATTCAAGTGAAACGAAGAGGATAGCTCACAAAAAACTCAAAACTTCCAAAAATTCAAGTGAAACGAAGAGAATAGCTCACAAAAAATTTAAGTGAAACGAAGAGAATAGCTCACAAAAACTTCAAATCTCGCAAAAACTCCAGTGAAACGAAAAAAAGAAAAAGACTTTAACTCACAAAAAATTCAAATCTTCTTGCGGCATGCAGACCCAAGTGCTAGACGGGGGCTGCACACAGATCGACTTCAGTATCACTAATGACGACGCGCTGGAACGACTACCGTTGTCGAACCCTTCTCCGACTTGCGCCATCGAGTGACCCAAAAGAGACGACCCAGGGGAGCCCCCGCATAGCAATCAGGTGGCTTCATGCCCCTCAAATAAAATCAGGCATGCTCCTCACATTTTAAATCTGAGCCGCAAATCCGTCCGAGCACCAGCACTGATTCGCTTGGAGGGGCACCCTATCCAAACGACCCAAAAGCTATACGCGGCTCCATTCGCACGCACAGAACTATTTCAGGCCGACTCCCTGTGAAGGCCGCATCTCTCCGTTCCACACATGCAAGAGCCAATGCATAGCTAACGAGTACCCGGATAGGGGTTCGCGGAAAGTACATAGCAGATCGCTTGTACCAAGCGACCCAAAAGCTAGACAAGGGCTAACCCGAAGATCGCCTTCCATGTCACTGCGACGACGCATTGGAACGACAACCGCTGTCGAACCCTTTCCGACTTGCGCCGTCGAGCGACTCGAAAGACGGGACTTTGAGCAGCCCCCGCATAGCAATCAGGTGGCTTCATGCCCCTCTAATGGAATCAGTGCTGCTGATCCCGTTTTGAAATCCGACCTGCTCATCCATCCGTCCGTCGGATTTCAAAACGGGATCACTAGCACTGATTCTATTAGAGGGGCATGGGGGAGCTTCCGCGGACAACACCTCCCCTATATAAGTTATTAGTCCAAGTATTGCACTTCCGTAGAAATTTGAGCCGAAGAGAATATCTCACAAAAATTTCAAATCTCTCAAAAATACAAGTGAAACAAAGAAGAATAGATCACAAAAAATTCAAAACTTCTAAAAATTCAATTGAAACGAAGAGAATAGCTCACAAAAAATGCAAGTCTTGCAAAAAAAAATTCAAGGGAAAAGAAGAGAATAGCTCACAAAAAAAATCAAATCTCCCAAAAATGCAAGTGAAACGAAGAGACTACATCACAAAAAATGCATAACTTCCAAAAATTCAATTGAAACGAAGAGAATAGCTCACAAAAAATGCAAGTCTTCCAAAAAAATCAAAGGAAACAAAGAGAATAGCTCACAAAAAATAGCTAGCTTGTGGCCCGGACGATCCGATCTCATGAAAACTGACTACATACCCGTGGCTCGGATCGACAAGCTAGCTCGGATCGGCGATCTGAGCTCATTCCATCATGCATTCCCGTCTTCTACTCCATAAATGACTCACCTCTTTGTATTCACTTGAGAACTAAACATCCTTTAGTTCAGCTCGAATCACAACGTGCACTAGAATCCGTTCCAGCTCGGGTCTCATCTCAAAGATCCTTGCATTCACCAACAACACCTCCCCTATATAAGTTATTAGTCCAAGTCTTGCTCTTCCGTAGAAATTTGAGGCGAAGAGAACAACTCGCAACAAATCCAAATCTTCCAAAAAATCAAGGGAAATGGGGAGAATAGCTCACAAATAATTCAAATCTTCAAAAAAATCAAGTGAAACGAGGAGAATAGCTCACAAAAAATTCAAATCTTCCAAATATCAAACCCAAAAGCTTCGCACACATTACAAATCAAACAGCTTGTACCGAGCGACCCAAACGCTAGACAAGGGCTCACCCTTAATAAGAGAATCAGTGTTTGACTTGTGGGCCGGGCGAGCCGATCTCATGAAAACTGCCTACATACCCGTGGCTCAGATCAGCGAGCTGACTCGGATCGTCGATCTGAGCTCATTCCATCATGCATTCCCGTGTTCTACTCCATAAAACGACTCACCTCTTTGTATTCACTTGAGAACTGAACATCCTTTAGCTCAGCTTGAATCACAACGCGCACTAGAATCCGTTCCAGCTCGGGTCTCATCTCAAAGATCCTTTCATTCACCAACAACACCTCCCCTATATAAGTTATTAGTCCAAGTCTTGCTCTTCCGTAGAAATTTGAGGCGAAGAGAACAACTCTCAAAAATTCCAATTCTTCCAAAAAAATCAAGGGAAACGGGGAGAATAGCTCACAAATAATTCAAATCTTCAAAAATATCAAGTGAAACGAGGAGAATAGCTCACAAAAAATTTAAATCTTCCAAATATCAACCCAAAAGCTTTGCACACATTACAAATCGAACAGCTTGTACCGAGCGACCCAAACGCTAGACAAGGGCTCACCCTTAATAAGAGAATCGATGTTTGACTTGTGGGCCGGGCGAGCCGATCTCATGAAAACTACCTACATACCCAGGCTCGGATCAGCGAGCTGGCTCGGATCGACGAGATAGCTCGGATCGACGATCTGAGATCATTCCATCATGCATTCCCATGTTCTACTCCATAGAATGACTCACCTCTTTGTATTCACTTGAGAACTGAACATCCTTTAGCTCAGCTCGAATCACAACGCGTACTAGAATCCGTTCCAGCTCGGATCTCATCTCAATGATTCTTACATTCACCAACAACACCTCCCCTATATAAGTTATTAGTCCGAGTCTTGCTCCCCCGTAGAAATGCTCGCCAACGCCGAAAGGTCACAAAAAATTTAAATCTCATAAATGACTCAGCTCGACGGGCTGGCTCGGATCGTACATACCCGTGGCTCGGATCGACGAGCTAGCTCGGATCGGCGATCTGAGCTCATTCCATCATGCATTCCCATGTTCTACTCCATAGAATGAGTCACCTCTTTGTATTCACTTGAGAACTGAACATCCTTTAGCTCAGCTCGAATCATAACGCGCACTAGAATCCGTTCCAGCTCGGGTCTCATCTCAGTGATCCTTACATTCACCAACAACACCTCCCCTATATAAGTTATTAGTCCGAGTCTTACTCCCCCGTAGAAATGCTCGCCAACGCCGAAAGGTCACAAAAAATTTAAATCTTGTAAAAGACTCAGCTCGACGGGCTGGCTCGGATCGCCGAGCTGGCTCGGATCGCCGAGCTGGCTCGGATCGCCGAGCTGGCTCGGATCGCCGAGCTGGCTCGGATCGCCGAGCTGGCTCGGATCGCCGAGTTGAGCTCAATCCATCATGCATTCCCGTGTTCTACTCCATGGAATAACTCGCCTATTTGTAATCACTTGAGAATTCAACATCCTTTAGCTCAACTCGAATCACAACGCGCACTAGAATCCGTTCCAGCTCGGGTCTCATCTCAAAGATCCTTCCATCCACCAACACCACCTCCCCTATATAAGTTATTAGTCCAAGTCTTGCTCCCCCGTAGAAATGCTCGCCGACACGGATAGGTCACGAAAACTTTAAATCTCGTAAAAGACTCAGCTCGACAAGCTAGCTCGAATCCGTGAGCTGGCTCGGATCGACGAGCTGAGCTCAATCCATCATGCATTCCCGTGTTCTACTCCATAGAACAACTCACCTATTTGTATTCACTTGAGAACTCAACATCCTTTAGCTCAGCTCGAATCACAATGGGCACTAGAATCCATTCCATCTCGAGTCTCATCTCAAAGATCCTTACATCCACCAACAACACCTCCCCTATATAAGTTATTAGTCCGAGTCTTGCTCCCACGTAGAAATGCTTGCCGACGCCGATAAGTCACAAAAACTTAAAATCTCGTAAAAGGCTCGGATCGCCAAGCGAGCTGGCTCGGATCACCGAGCGAGCTGACTCGAATCGGCGAGCTGGCACGGTTTGCCGAGCGAGCCGGCTCGGTTTTCCAAGCTGGCTGGCTCGGATCGCCGAGCCGGCTCGGCTCAAATCGGATCGGATCCATCATGCATTCCCGTGTTCTACTCCATAAAACAACTTGCCTATTTGTATTCCTTTGAGAACTCAATATCCTTTAGCTTAGCTCTAATCACAATGCGCACTAGAATTTGTTCCAGCTTGGGTCTCATCTCAAAAATCCTCACATCCACCAACAACACCTCCCCTACGAGGATAAGTTATTAGTCCGAGTCTTTCTCCCCCATACAAATGCTTGCCGACGTCGATAGGTCGCAAAAAATTTAAATCTCGTAAAAGGCTCAACTTGACGAGCTGGCTCGGATCGTCGAGCTGGCTCAGATCGACAAGCTGGATCGGATCAACGAGCTGGCTCGGATCCGCGAGATGAGCTCAATCCATCATGCATTCCTGAGTTCTACTCCATAGAACAACTCGCCTATTCATATTCACTTGAGAACTCAACATCCTTAAGCTCAGCTCGAATCGTCTATGCACGAACCCATGCATAGCATTCAGGTATCAAATGGCATATCCAAAAATATCCGTAGAGAGCTAGCAAATCAATCATAGGCAGCATTGGCATAGATCGAGGTGAACATCATTTGATGCGATTTGACTAGTTACCATTGGGATGCCTTCGTGGCAATAGGGCCGACTTGAAACAAACCAACACAGCTTGATGTGATAGGGGTCATTTCATAATGACTGTTGGATGACTTTGTGGTGGTATGGCTAACTTACAATGGATGGGTGTAGTGTTGATGTGACAAGATCACCTCATACTAGAAATAGAGCTAACACGTCGACTGACTTGAACTGACATGTAAGGGACTCGATCCGAGGTGTAACAAAGGAGTTGTTTGGTGCACTCAGGAGTAGGGTCATGTCAGGGACTTGATTCGAGGAGCATTCATGGGGTTGTGCGACAAGTTGTTAATAGTTTTGGCCTGGGTAAGGTTTAGAGTCAAGTCGAGGTGTCATTCGAGCTGCATGAAGTAGCATGGACTGCTTTGTGCAGAGTGGCATTGGATCTTGTTGGGGACTCGATCCGAGGTGAAATCAACTAGGTATTGGAATGGGAAGTTGGGGACTTTTCCATGGGAGACTTGGAACATGTGCGAGATGGTGGCGTAATGAGCTAGTTCAGAACTATGTTGGACTATGAGATGCATTGGTTGCATGTACGTAGGAGGTCTTCATGACATTGGCTCGTGCAAGCCACAAGTCCTAATCTGGATGCAAGTTCACATCTTGAGGACAACTCATTAGTGGAGAAGTTCTCAAACTCAATTCTTGAGAGGTGTCTTGCTAGCTCAAATCGGTGAGTTGGCTCAGATCGGCTAGCTCAATCAGATTGGCGAGCTGGCTCCGATTGACGAGTTGGGCTCATCTCAGAGGTCGTTACATCCGTAAACAATACCTATCCCGTTATGACCCTAGAGATCTGGGTTACTTTGCCGACTCTAGTGATCCGGTGATCCAAGTCAATCCGGCGAATTGAGTCGATCCGGTGACCCGAGTTGTTCTGGTGATCTAAATTACTTATGTGACTGGAGTAATTCAAGTTGGGGGACTTGACAACTTGGCATGCTGAGCCGAATTCATTGATGAGTTGGCATACTCGTCAGCATAGGTATAGGAATGGGAAGTCATGGACTTTTCCATGAGAGACTTGGAATGAGTTAGCCTAGCTCACTTGTGAGTGGGGTCAAAAGTCACATTTGTTGACCTGAGTTGATCTCGCGACCTGAGCTGATTTGGCTGGCGGCCTGAGTTGGTGTGGTGACCCAAGTTGATCTGGCTAGCGACCTGAGTTGATCCAGCGATCCGACTTCATCCGTCGACCTGACCGAGTTGGTCAGGTGATCTGGTGACCCGACCTGACCTGGTTGGTGAGTCGAGTTGATGTGGCGACCCGAGTTGATCTGGCTGGCGACCCAAAATGATCCCGTGACCTGACCCGATCTGAAGACCTGACCCGACCCAACCCGAGTTGGTCTGGCAATCTGGTGACCCGAGTTGTTCTGGTTGGCGACTCGAGTCGATATGTTGACCCAAGTTGATCCGGTGACCCGACCCAATCCGGAGACCTGACCCGACCAAACTTGACCTAACTTTAGTTAGTCAGGTGATTTGGCGACCCAATATGATCTATATGGATACCTGAGTCGATGTAGGGACCCGAGTAGATTTGGCTGGCGGCCCGAGTCGATCTGACAACCCGTCCTAATCTGGAGACCCGAGTCGATCCGACGACTCGAGTTGATTCGGCAACCCGAGTGGATTTGACGACCTGTGTCGATCTGGTGACCCGAGTTGTTCTGGCGATCTGAGTTACTTATGCAACTCGAGTGATCTGAGCTGGTGGACTTGACAGCTTGGCATATTGGATCGAGGTGATCCAAGATTGAATGAGTTAGCACAGATCGAGGTGAACATCATTTGATGTGATTTAACTTGCGATCTGACTGGTTATCATTGGGATGCCTTCGTGGCAATAGGGCCGACTTGAAATAGAGATCTGAGTCGATCTGACGACTCCAGTGATTCGAGTCGATCTGGCAAGTCTAGCGATCCAAGTTGGCTAGGCAACTTCGTCAATCTAAGTTAGTCAGGTGATCTTGCGACCTGAGTTGATCTGGATGGTGACCCGAGTTGATCCGACTGGCAACCCAAGTTGTTTTGGGGACTCGAGTCGATCCAGAAACCCGAGTTGACTCGGCGATGCGAGTCGATCCAATGATCCGAATTACTTATGCGACTGGAGTAATTCAAGTTGGGGGACTTGACAGCTTGGCATGCTAAGGCGACTTCATTGATGAGTTGGCATACTTGTCAGCATTACTATTGTGCATATTAGATTGAGGTGATCCAAGTTTGAATGAGTTGGCATGGATCGAGGTGGACATCATTTGATGCAGTCTGACTAGTTATTGTTAGACGCAGTGTTGAAATGACCCGGGGTCATTTCATATAACCGCTGGGAGGCTTTCGTGGTAGTAGGGCAAGACCTGCGATGAGAACTTAACAAGGTCGCTGGCGGGGTCGAAACTCGTAGGAAAAAATGGATAAAGGAGGCTCTATACAAGGAAAAGAACAAAATTTTCAAGTTATAAAAAACTTAAATCACTAGAGCCATCCATGGAGTCACGCCTAGCTCGTTGGCGACGGGATCCCGGTGAGCTCGCTCACGAGCAAGATCTCGGACAGGATCCGGTCGAGCTCGTTGGCGATCCTCAGGGCGGGGTCAAAAGTCCTAAAAAAATAGACAAAGGAGGCTTCGTACAATGAAAAGAATGAAAAAACTAGAGTTGAAAAAGAAAACCACTCGTGCCATTCATGGAGTCACACCCAACTTAGTGACCCAAATTGATCGGGTGACCCGACCTAACCCGAGTTGGTTAGGTGATGTGGTGACCCGAGCTGATCTGGCTGACGACCCGAGTCGATGTGGCGACCTGAGTTGATCTGGTTGGCGACAAGAATTGATCTGGCAACCCGACCCGATCTAGAGAACTGACCCAACCCGATCTAGAGACCTGACCCAACCCGACCCGACCCAACTTGGCCTGGCAATCTGGTGACCCGAGTTGATCTGGTTGGTGACCCGAGTCAATTTGTTGACCTGAGTTGATCAGGCTGGCATACTTAGTTGACTTCATTGATGAGTTTGCATACTCGTTAGTATTACTATTATGCATATTAGATTGAGGCGATCCAAGTTTGAATGAGTTAGCCTAGCTCGCTTGCGAGTGGGGTCAAAACTCAAATTTGTTAACCCGAGTTGATCTGGCTGGTGACCCGAGTTGATTTGGTGACCCGAGCTGATTTGGCTGGCGACCTAAGTCGATGTGATGATCTGAGTTGATCTGGCTGGCGACCTGAGTTGATCTGGCGATCTGACTTCATCCGTCGACCTGACTCGAGTTGGTCAGGTGATCTAATGACCTGAGCTGATCTGGTTGGCGAGTCGAGTCGAGTCGATGTAGCAACTCGAGTTGATCTGGCTGGCGAGCTGAAATGATCCCGCGACTTGACCCAATCTGGAGACCTTACCCGACCTGACCTGAGTTGGTCTGGCGACCCAAGTTGATCTGGTTGGTGACTCGAGTCGATGTGTTGACCCGAGTTGATCTGGCTGGAGACCCAATTTGATCTGGTGACCCGACTCGATCCAGAGACCCGACCTAACCTAAGTTAGTCAGGTGATTTGGTGACCTGATTTGATCTATCTGGATACCCGAATCGATCCGATGAACCGAGTCGATCGGACGACCCATCCTGATCTGGAGACCTGAGTCGATCCGGTGACCTGCGTCAATACGGTGACCCGAGTCGATTCGAGGACTCGAGTCGATCCGGTGACCCGAGTCGATCTGGCGACCCGAGTCGATCTGATGACTCGAGTTAATTAGGTGACCCAAGTTGTTTTGGCAATACGAGTTACTTATGCGACTCGAGTGATCCGAGCTAGCAAACTAGACAGCTTGGCATATTGGAATGTGTTAACAACATAAGCTGATGTGTTGACCCGAGTTGATCATGTTAGTGACCCGAGTTGATCTAATTAGCGACCTGAGTTGATCCGGTGACCCGACCTGATCAGGAGACCTAACCCAACCTGACCTAAGTTAGTTAGGTGATTTGGTGACCCGAGCTGATCTATCTGGATACTCGAGTTGATGTGGCAACCTAAGTTGATCTGGCTGGTGACCCGAATTAATCTGGTGACCCGACCTGACCTGAGTTGGTTAGGTGATGTGGCAACCTGAGCTGATCTAGGTGATGACCCAAGTCGATGTGGTGACTTGAGTTAATCTAGCTAGCAACCCGAGTTGATCCAGCGACCTATCGCGATCTAGAGACCCGAGTCAAGCCGGCAACCCGAGTCGACCTAACGACCTGAGTGATCTAAGTTTATTATGGTAGTTGGAGTTACTTATGCGACTCGACTGATCTAAGTTGGAGGACTTGACAACTTGGCATACTGAGATGACTTCATTGATGAGTTTGCATACTCATCAGCATTACTATTGTGCATATTGGATGTGGTGACCTGAGTTGATCTGGCTAGGGACCTGATCTGGCTGGTGACCTAAGTCGATGTGGTGACCTAAGTTGATCTAGCTCAGGACCCGACTTGATCTGGTGACCCGACTTGATCTAGAGACCCCACCTGAGTTGAGTTCATCGAGCGATCTAGGGATCCAAGATGATCTAGCTGACTACCTGAGTCGATGTGGTGTCCCGAGTCGATCTGGCAACTCGAGTTGATCTGGCTGGCGACCCAAGTTGGCTAGGTGATGTGGCAACCTGAGTCAATGTGGCGATCAAGGCTGATTTGGTTGGCGACCTAAGTTGGTCAGGTGATCTGGTGACCAGAGCTGATCTAGCGACCCGAGTTGATCTAGTTGGCGACCCATGTGATGACCTAAGTTGATTTGGCTAGCGACACGAGTTGATCAAGTGACCCGTCCCGATCCAAAGACCTGAGTCGATTCGGCTATGTCAACCCAGCAACCTGAGTTGACTTGATGACCCGAGTCGACCCCGTGACCTGAGTCGACCTAGTGACCCGAGTCACTATGGTGACCTAATTTATTATGGCTATCTGAGTTACTTATGCGACTCGAGTGATCTAAGTTGGGGGACTTGACATACTGAGATGACTTCATTGATGTGTTTGCATACTCATCAACATTACTATTGTGCATATTAGATTTATGCGATCCAAGTTTAAATGAGTTGGCCTAGCTTGATCGTGAGCGAGGTCAAAAGTTGTAAAAAAAATAGACAAAGGAGGCTCCCTACGACAAAAAGAATGAAAAAACCAGAGTTAAAAAAAAATCACTCAGGCCATACATGGAGTCACGCCCTTCTTATTGTCGAGCTAGAAGCGGAGACTTGACTATGATAATACTTGAAGAGGAGTATGGGTCAATCATTCAAAAAGTGGACAGACTCACTGGAGATCTAAGTAGGTCAGGCTATCTAGTGACCTGACCTAATCTGGCTGGTGACCCGAGTCGATGTGGTGACCTGAGTTGATCTGGCTCGGGACCCGACTTGATCTGGTGACTCGACTCGATCTAGAGACCCCACCCGACCTGAGTTCATCGGGCGATCTGGTGATCTGAGATGATCTAGCTAACTACCTGAGTCGATGTCGTGTCCTGAGTTGATCTGGCGAACCGAGTTGGCCAGGTGATGTGGTGACCCAAGCTGATCTGGCTGGCGACCCGAGTCGGTTAGGTGATTTGGCGACCAGAGCAGATTTGGCTAGTGACCCAAGCTGATCTGGTGACCTGAGTTGATCTAATTGGTGACTCATGTGGTGACCCGAGTTGATCAAGTGACCTGTCCTGATCTAGAGACCCGAGTCGATCCAATAACCTGAGTTGACCCGGCGACCCGAGTCAACTTGACGACCCGAGTCAACCCAGCGACCTGCGTCGACCTAGTGACCCGCGTCGACCCAGTGACTCGCGTCGACCCAGTGACCCGTGTCGACCCAGTGACCCGTGTCAAACTGGCGACCCATGTCGAACCGGTGACTCGTGTTGACCTGACAACCCGCATCGACCTGGTGACCCAAGTCAACCCAAGTCGACTCGAGGCCCGAGTTGATCTGGCAACCCAAGTCGACCCGAGTCGACCCGATAACCTGAGTCAACCGAGTCACCTGAGTTGATCTGGCTGGTGACCCGAGTTGGCCAAGTAATGTGGCGACCTGAGTCAATGTGGTGACCCAAGCTGATCTGGCGACCACAGCTGATCTGGCTGGTGACCCAAGCTGATCTGGCGATCCGAGTTGATCTAGTTGGGGACCAGTGTGGTGACCTGAGTTGATCTCGCTAGCTACCTAACTTGATCTAGTTGGTGACCCGTGTGGTGACCGAGTCGACCCAGTGACCTGAGTCAATCGGTTGACCCAGTGACCTGAGTCAACTGAGTCAACCCGATGACAAGAGTCAATCGAGTCGACATGGTGACCTGAGATGACCGAGTCAGTCAGGTGATTGAGTCGACCCAGTGACCTGAATCGATTGAGTCGACCCGAGTCGACCAGGAGACCTTAGTAGACTAGGTCGACCCGTGTCAACCCAAGTCAACTTGAGGCCTGAGTCGATCCAGCAACCCAAGTCGACTCGGTGACCCGAGTCGACCCAGTGACCCAAGTCGACCTGATGACCTGAGTCAACCGAGTCGACCCGGTGACCCGAGTTGACCGAGTCGACCCAATGACCCGAGTCAATCGAGTCGACCCGAGTCGACCCAGCGACTGGGGTTTCTGTGGTGACCTAATTTATTATGGCAGTTGGAGTTACTCATTGGCGACCAGAGCTGATCTAGCAACCCGAGTTGATCTAGTTGGCGACCTAACCTGATCTAGCTGGCGAACTAATTTTGTCAGGTGATTTGGCGACAAGAGTTGATTTGGCTGGTGACCCAAGCTGATATGGTGACCTGAGTAAATCTAGTTGGGGACCCGTGTGGTGACTTGAGTTGATCTCGCTAGAAACTTGAGTTGATCCAATGACCCCTCCTGATCTAGAGGCCCGAGTCAACCCGAGTTGACCCGGTGACCCGAGTCACTCGAGTCGACCCGAGTCAATCGAGTCGACCCAGTGACTTGAGTCAACCGAGTCGACCCAGTGACCCGAATCAACCGAGTCGGTCAAGTGACTGAGTCGACCCGGTGACCTGAGTCGACTGAGTTGACCCAGTCGACCTGGTGACCTGAGTCGACAGAGTTGACCCAGTGACCTGAGTCAACTGAGTCGACCTGGTGACCCGAGTCAACTAAGTCGACCTAAGTCAGTCAGGTGATTAAGTCGACCCGAGTTGACCAAGTGACCCGAGTCAACCGAATCGACCGAGTGACCTGAGTCAACTGAGTCGACCCGATGACCCGAGTCAACTGAGTCGACCTGAGTCAACCGAGTCGACCGAGTCAACGTGGTGACCCGAGTCAACTGAGTCGGTCAGGTGACTAAGTCGACCCGAGTCAACCAGAGTCGACTGAGTCAACCTAGTGACCTGAATCAATTGAGTCGACCCGGTGACCTGAGTTGACTAGGTCGACCCGTGTCAACCCAAGTCGACTCGAGGCTTGAGTCAATCCAGCAACCCAAGTCGACTCGGTGACCCGAGTCGACCCAGTGACCCGATGACCCGAGTCGACCCGGTGACCCGAGTTGACCGAGTCGACCCAATGACCCGAGTCAACTGAGTCGACCCGGTGACCTGAGTCAACCAAGTCGACCCAGCGACCGGGGTTTTTATGGTGGCCTAATTTATTATGGTAGTCAGAGTTACTCACTGGCGACTAGAGCTGATCTAGCACCCCGAGTTGATCTAGTTAGCGACCTAACCTGATCTGGCTGGTGAACTAATTTTGTCAGGTGATCTGGCGATAAGAGCTGATCTGGTTGGTGACCCAAGCTGATATGGTGACTCGAGTAAATCTAGTTGCCGACCCATGTGGTGACCTGAGTTGATCTCGCTAGCGACTTGAGTTGATCCAATGACCCGTCTCGATCTAGAGGCTCGAGTCGAGCCAGCAACCCAAGTCGAGCTAGCAACCCGAGTCAACCGAGTCGACCTGATGACCTGAGCCAACCGAGTCGACTCGGTGACCCGGTGACCTGAATCAACCGAGTCGACCCGGTGACCAGAGTCGACTAAGTCGACCCAGTCGACCTGAGTCAACCGAGTCGACCCAGTGACCTGAGTCGACCCGATGACCCGAGCCAACCGAGTCGACCTAGTGACCCGGTGACCCGAATCAACCGAGTCGACCCGGTGACTAGAGTTGACTAAGTCGACCCAGTCGACCTGAGTCAACCGAGTCGACCCAGTGACCCGAGTCGACCCGATGACCCGAGCCAACCGAGTCGACCAGTGACCCGGTGACCCGAATCAACCAAGTCGACCCGGTGACCAGAGTCGACTGAGTCGACTCGGTGACCCGAGTCAACCGAGTCGATAGAGTTAACCCAGTGACCCGAGTCAACCGTGTCAACCCAATGACCTGAGTTGACATGGTGACCTGAGTCAACCAAGTTGACCTAAGTCAGTAAGGTGACTGAGTCGACCCGAGTCGACTCGGTGACCTGAGTCAACTGAGTCGACCTGGTGACCTAAGTCAACTAAGTCGACCCGGTGACCTGAGTTGACCCAGTGACATGAGTCAACCGAGTCGACCCGATGACTTGAGTCAACCGAGTCGACCCTGTGACCTGAGTCAACCGAGTCGACCCAGCGACCTGAGTCACTGTGGTGACCCAATTTATTATGGCAGTCGAAGTTACTGGCTGGCGACCCGAGTTGATCTAGTTGGTGACATAAGCTGATCTGGCTGGTGACCTAATTTTGTTAGGTGATCTGGTGACCAGAGCTGATCTAGCTGGTGACCCAAGCTGATCTGGCGACCTGAGTTGATCTAGTTGGCGACCCGTGTGGTGACCTGAGTTGATCTAGTTGGCGACCCGTGTGGTGACCTGAGTTGATCTCGCTAGCGACTTGAGTTGACCAAGTGACTCATCCCGATTTAGAGGCCTAAGTCGATCCGGCAACCCAAGTCAACCCGGTGACTTGAGTCAACCGCGTCGACCGAGTCAACCTAGTGACCCGAGTCGATCGAGTCGACTCGATGACCTGAGTCAACTGAGTTGACCCGATGACCTGAGTCAATTGAGTCGACCTGGTGACCCAAGTCAACCGAGTCGACCTAAGTCGACCCGGTGACTTGAGTCAACCGAGTCAACCCGGTGACCTGAGTCAACTGAGTCGACCGAGTTGACCTAGTGACCTAAGTCAACCAAGTCGACCCAGTGACCCGACTCGACCGAGTCGACCCAGCGACCCGAGTCGCTGTGGTGACCCAATTTATTATGGCAGTCAAAGTTATTGGCTAGCGACCAGAGTTGATCTAGCGACCTGAATTGATCTAGTTGGCAACCTAAGCTGATCTGGTTGTCGACCTAATTTTGTGAGGTGATCTAGTGACCAGAGCTAATTTGGCTGTCGACCTAATTTTGTGAGGTGATCTAGCAACCAGAGCTGATCTGGCTGGTGACCCAATCTGATCTGGCGACTCGAGTTGATCTAGTTGGCGACCTGTGTGGTGACCTGAGTTGATCTCGCTAGCGACTTGTGTTGATCTAGTGACCCATCCTGATCTAGAGGCTTGAGTTGATCCAACAACCCAAGTCGATCCGAGTCGACCGAGTCGACTCGATCATCCGAGTCAACCGAGTTGACCCGGTGACCCGAGTCGACCCGGTGACCTGAGTCAATCGAGTCGACCCGGTGACCTGAGTCAACTGAGTCAACCCAGTGACCTGAGTCAACCGAGTCGACCCGAGTCAACTGAGTTGACGCGGTGACCCGAGTCAACCAAGTCGATCGATTCAACCCGGTGATCCGAGTCGACCTGAGTCGACCGAGTCGGTTAGGTGACTGAGTCGACCCGATGACCTAAGTTGACCGAGTCGACCCAGTGACCTGACTCAATTGAGTCGACCCAGTGACCCGAGTCAACTGAGTCGACCCAATGACTCGAGTCAACCGAGTCGACCTGGTGACCCAAGTCAACTGAGTCGACCGAGTTGACCCGATGACCCGAGTCAACTGAGTCGACCCAGTGACCCAAGTCGCTGTGGTGACCTAATTTATTATGGCAGTTAAAGTTACTAGCTGGCGACCAGAGCTGAGCTGGCAACCTGAATTGATCTAGTGGGTGACCTAAGCTGATCTGGCTAGTGACCTAATTTTGTCAGGTCATCTGGAGACCAGAGCTGATCTGGCTGGTGACCCAAGTTGATCTGGTGACTCAAGTTGATCTAGTTGGCGACCCGTGTGGTGACCTGAGTTGATCTTGCTAGCGATTTGAGTTGATCCAGTGACCCGTCCTGATCCAGAGGCCTGAGTCAATCCGGCAACCCAAGTCGACTCGGTGACCCGAGTCTATCGAGTTGACCGAGTGACCTGAGTCAACCGAGTCGACTCGATGACCCGAGTCAACCGAGTCGACTCGATGACCCGAGTCAACCGAGTCGACTGAGTCGACGTGGTGTCCCGAGTCGGTCAGGTGACCGAGTCGACCCGAGTAAACCAGAGTCGACTGAGTTGACCTAGTGACCTGAATCAATTGAGTCAACCTAGTGACCTGAGTCGACTAGGTCGACCCGTGTCAACCCAAGTCGACTCGAGGCCTAAGTTGATTCGGCAACCCAAGTCGACTCGGTGACCCACGTCGACCGAGTCGACCCAGTGACCCGAGTTGACCCGATGACCCGAGTTGACCCGGTGACCCGAGTTGATCAAGTTGACTGAGTTGACTGAGTCGACCCAGCGACCAGGGTTTTTGTGGTGACCCAATTTATTATGGCAGTCGGAGTTACTCACTGGCGACCAGAGCTAATCTAGCGACCTGAGTTGATCTAATTGGTGACCTAACCTGATCTGGTTGGTGAACTAATTTTGTCAGGTGATCTGGTGACAAGAGCTGATCTGGTTGGTGACCCAAGCTGATATGGCGACCTGAGTAAATCTAGTTGGTGATCCGTGTGGTGACCTGAGTTGATCTCGCTAGCGACTTGAGTTGATCCAGTGACCCATCCCGATCCAGAGGCCCGAGTCGAGCCGGCAACCCAACTCGACCTGAGTCAATCGAGTCGACTCGAGTCCACCGAGTCGACCCAGTGACCCGAGTCAACCTGGTCAACTCGATGACCCGAGCCAACCGAGTCGACCCAGTGACCCGGTGACTCGAATCAACTGAGTCGACCCGGTGACCAGAGTTGACTAAGTCGACCCAGCTGACTTGGTGACCTGAGTCGACAGAGTTGACCTAGTGACCTGAGTCAACCGTGTTGACCTGATGACCTAAGTTGACCTGGTGACCCAAGTCAACCAAGTCTACCTAAGTTAGTAAGGTGACTGAGTTGACCCGAGTCGACCTAGTGACCTGAGTCAACCGAGTCGACCTGGTGACTCGAGTCGACCCAGTGACATGAGTCAACTGAGTCGACCCAATGACCTGAGTCAACTGAGTCAACCGAGTCGACCCTATGACCTGAGTCAACCAAGTTGACCTAGCGACCCGAGTCACTATGGTGACCCAATTTATTATGGCAGTCAAAGTTATTGGCTGGCGACCTGAGTTGATCTAGTTGGTGACATAAGCTGATATGGCGACCAGAGCTGATCTAGCTGGTGACCCAAGCTAATCTGGTGACCCAAGTTGATCTAGTTGGCGACCCATGTGGTGACCTGAGTTGATCTCGCTAGTAACTTGAGTTGACCCGATGATCCATCTTGATCTAGAGGCCCGAGTCGATCCGGCAACCCAAGTCGACCTGGTGACCTGAGTCAACCGCGTCGACCGACTCGACCCAGTGACCTGAGTCAACTAAGTTGACCTGATGACTTGAGTCAACTGAGTTGACCCAATGACCGGAGTCAACTGAGTTGACCCGATGACCTGAGTCAACTGAGTTAACACGATGACTCGAGGCAACCAAGTCGACCCAAGTCGACCGAGTCAGTCAGGTGACTGAGTCGACCTAAGTCGACCTAGTGACCTGAGTCGACCGAGTCAACCCGGTGACTCGAGTCAACAGAGTCGACCGAGTCGACCCAGTGACCCGTGTCAACCGAGTTGACCTGGTGACCCGAGTCGATCGAGTCGACCCAGCGACCTGAGTCACTATGGTGACCTAATTTATTATGGCAGTCAGAGTTACTGGCTGGTGACTAGAGCTGATCTGGTGACCTGAATTGATCTAGTTGGCAACCTAAGCTGATTTGGCTGTCGACCTAATTTTGTGAGGTGATCTGGCGACCAGAGCTGATCTGGCTAGTGACCCAATCTGATTTGGTGACCTGAGTTGATCTAGTTGGTGACCCGTGTGGTGACCTGAGTTGATCTCACTAGCGACTTGTGTTGATCTAGTGACCCATCCCAATCTAGAGGCCTGAGTCGATCCGGCAACCCAAGTCGATTCGAGTTGACTCGGTGACCCGAGTCAACCGAGTCGACCCAGTGACCTGAGTCAATTGAGTCAACCCAGTGACCTGAGTCAACCGAGTCGACCCGATGACCCGAGTCAACCGAGTCAACCCGATGACCCGAGTCAACCGAGTCGACGCAGTGACCTGAGTCAACCAAGTCGATGCGGTGACCCAAGTCAACCGAGTCGACCCGGTGACCTGAGTCAACCGAGTTGACCTGAGTCAACCCGACGACCTGAGTCGACCCGATGACCCGACTCGATCGAGTCGACCTGGTGACCTGACTCGACCGAGTCGACCCAATGACCCGAGTCAACCGAGTCGACCCGGTGACCCGAGTCAACTGAGTCGACCGAGTTCACCCGGTGACCTGAGTCAATTGAGTCGACCCAGTGACCCAAGTTGCTAGTGACCTAATTTTGTTAGGTGATCTGGAGACCAGAGTTGATCTGGTTGGTGACCCAAGCTAATCTGGCGACCAGAGTTGATCTAGTTGGTGACCCGTGTGGTGACCTAAGTTGATCTTGCTAGCAACTTGAGTTGATCCAGTAACCCATCCTGATCCAGAGGCCTGAGTCGATCTGGTAACCCAAGTCGACCTGAGTCGACCTGGTGACCCGACTCAACCGAGTCGACCCGATGACCCGAATCAACCAAGTCGACCTGATGACCCGAGTCAACCAAGTCGACCTTGTGACCCGAGTCAACCAAGTCGACCCGAGTCAGTCAGGTGACTGAGTCAACCCGGTGACCTGAGTCGATTAAGTCAACGGAGTCCACCCAATGACCTGAGTCAACTGAGTCGATCGTGTCAACCCAGTAACCTAAGTCAACCCGGTGAATCGAGTCAACTGAGTCGATCGAGTCGACCCGGTGACCTGAGTCAACTGAGTCGACCTGAGTCGACTGAGTCAACCCAGTTACCTGAGTCACTGTGGTGACCTAATTTATTATGGTAGTCAGAGTTACTGGCTGGTGACCTAAGCTAATCTGGCTGGTGACTTAAGTTTGTCAGGTGATCTAGCGACCAGAGTTGATCTGGTTGGTGACCCAAGCTGATCTGGCGATGTGAGTTGATCTAGTTGGCGACCCGTGTGGTGACCTGAGTTGATCTCGCTAGCGACTTGAGTTGATCCAGTGACCCGTACTGATCCAGAGGCCCGAGTCGATCTGACAACCCAAGTCGACCCGGTGACCCGAGTCAACTTGGTGACTCGAGTCGATCCGATGACCTGAGTCAACTGAGTCATCCCGAGTCGACCGAGTCAGTCAGGTGACTGAGTCGACCCGGTGACCTGAGTCAACCAAGTCGACCTGGTGACCCAAGTCCATCGAGTCGACCGAGTCGACCCAGTGACCTGATTCAACCAAGTCGACCTGGTGACCCGAGTCAACCGAGTCGACCTGGTGACCCGAGTCGCTGTGGTGACCCAATTTATTATGGCAGTCAAAGTTTTTGGCTGGCAACCAGAGCTGATCTGGCGACCTGAGTTGATCTAGTTAGCGACCTAAGCTGATCTAGTTGGCGACCTAAGATGAAATGGTTGGTGACCCAGGCTGATCTAGTTAGTGACCTGATTTTGTCAGGTGATCTAGCGACTAGAGCTGATCTAGCTGGTGACCCAAGCTGATCTAGTGACCCGAGTTGATCTAGTTGGTTACCTGTGTGGTGACCTGAGCTGATCTCGCTAGCAACTTGAGTTGATCTAGTGACCCGTGCAATCTAGAGGCCCGAGTAGATCCGACAACCCAAGTCGACTTGAGTCGACCTGAGTCAACCGAGTCAGCTGAGTCGACCTAAGTCACCCTAGTCGACCCGGTGATCCAAGTCAACTGAGTTGACTCAAGTTGACTGCGTCGACCCGAGTCGACCGGGTCGGTAGGTGACTGACTCGACCTGAGTCGATTTGGCTACCTGAGTCAACTCGGTGACCCGAGTCGATCGAGTCGACCGAGTCGACCAAGTCCACCCAGTGACCTGAGTCACCTTAGTCGACCGAGCGACCAGAGTCGTTGTAGTGACCTAATTTATTATGGCAGTATGAGTTACCGACTAGCGAGCAGAGTTGATCTAGCCACCCGAGATGATCTAGTTTGCGACCTGAGTTGATCTAGTTGGTGACCCGAGTTGATCTGCCTGTTGACCTAATTTTGTCAAGTGATCTAGCGACCAGAGCTGATCAAGCCGAGCGGAACCGAACCGGTCGAGCTCTCCGGGGAGCGGCGGGGCGGGATCGGCGCCGAGCTCGCTCCCGGGCGGGGTCGAAACTCGCGGAAAAAAAATGAACAAAGGAGGCCCCGTACGAGGATAAGAACGAAAAAACCAGAGTTAAATTAAAAAAAAAAAAAAAAAAAAAAAAAAAATTACTTTCGGGTCATACGTGTAGCCACGCCCAGCTCGCCCGCGGACGGGATCCCCATCGAGCTCGTCGAGCCGAGCGGCGCTCGCGGGCGGGGTCCGATCCGAGCGGAACCGAACCGGTCGAGCTCTCCGGGGAGCGGCGGGGCGGGATCGGCGCCGAGCTCGCTCCGGGGCGGGGTCGAAACTCGCGGAAAAAAAATGAACAAAGGAGGCTCCGTACGAGGATAAGAACGAAAAAACCAGAGTTAAAAAAAAAAAAAAAAAAAAAAAAAATACATTCGCGTCATACGTGTAGCCACGCCCAGCTCGCCCGCGGACGGGATCCCCATCGAGCTCGTCGAGCCGAGCGGCGCTCGCGGGCGGGGTCCGATCCGAGCGGAACCGAACCGGTCGAGCTCTCCGGGGAGCGGCGGGGCGGGATCGGCGCCGAGCTCGCTCCCGGGCGGGGTCGAAACTCGCGGAAAAAAAATGAACAAAGGAGGCTCCGTACGAGGATAAGAACGAAAAAACCAGAGTTTAAAAAAAAATTAAAAAAAAAAAATTACATTCGGGTCATACGTGTAGCCACGCCCAGCTCGCCCGCGGACGGGATCCCCATCGAGCTCGTCGAGCCGAGCGGCGCTCGCGGGCGGGGTCCGATCCGAGCGGAACCGAACCGGTCGAGCTCTCCGGGGAGCGGCGAGGCGGGATCGGCGCCGAGCTCGCTCCCGGGCGGGGTCGAAACTCGCGGAAAAAAAATGAACAAAGGAGGCTCCGTACGAGGATAAGAACGAAAAAACCAGAGTTAAAAAAAAAAAAAAAAAAAAAAAAATTACATTCGGGTCATACGTGTAGCCACGCCCAGCTCGCCCGCGGACGGGATCCCATTCGAGCTCGTCGAGCCGAGCGGCGCTCGCGGGCGGGGTCCGATCCGAGCGGAACCGAACCGGTCGAGCTCTCCGGGGAGCGGCGGGGCAGGATCGGCGCCGAGCTCGCTCCCGGGCGGGGTCGAAACTCGCGGAAAAAAAATGAACAAAGGAGGCTCCGTACGAGGATAAGAACGAAAAAACCAGAGTTAAAAAAAAAAAAAAAAAAAAAATTACATTCGGGTCATACGTGTAGCCACGCCCAGCTCGCCCGCGGACGGGATCCCCATCGAGCTCGTCGAGCCGAGCGGCGCTCGCGGGCGGGGTCCGATCCGAGCGGAACCGAACCGGTCGAGCTCTCCGGGGAGCGGCGGGGCGGGATCGGCGCCGAGCTCGCTCCCGGGCGGGGTCGAAACTCGCGGAAAAAAAATGAACAAAGGAGGCTCCGTACGAGGATAAGAACGAAAAAACCAGAGTTAAAAAAAAAAAAAAAAAAAAAAAAAATACATTCGCGTCATACGTGTAGCCACGCCCAGCTCGCCCGCGGACGGGATCCCCATCGAGCTCGTCGAGCCGAGCGGCGCTCGCGGGCGGGGTCCGATCCGAGCGGAACCGAACCGGTCGAGCTCTCCGGGGAGCGGCGGGGCGGGATCGGCGCCGAGCTCGCTCCCGGGCGGGGTCGAAACTCGCGGAAAAAAAATGAACAAAGGAGGCTCCGTACGAGGATAAGAACGAAAAAACCAGAGTTAAAAAAAAAAAAAAAAAAAAAAAAAATTACATTCGGGTCATACGTGTAGCCACGCCCAGCTCGCCCGCGGACGGGATCCCCATCGAGCTCGTCGAGCCGAGCGGCGCTCGCGGGCGGGGTCCGATCCGAGCGGAACCGAACCGGTCGAGCTCTCCGGGGAGCGGCGGGGCGGGATCGGCGCCGAGCTCGCTCCCGGGCGGGGTCGAAACTCGCGGAAAAAAAATGAACAAAGGAGGCCCCGTACGAGGATAAGAACGAAAAAACCAGAGTTACAAAAAAAAAAAAAAAAAAAAAAAAATTACTTTCGGGTCATACGTGTAGCCACGCCCAGCTCGCCCGCGGACGGGATCCCCATCGAGCTCGTCGAGCCGAGCGGCGCTCGCGGGCGGGGTCCGATCCGAGCGGAACCGAACCGGTCGAGCTCTCCGGGGAGCGGCGGGGCGGGATCGGCGCCGAGCTCGCTCCGGGGCGGGGTCGAAACTCGCGGAAAAAAAATGAACAAAGGAGGCTCCGTACGAGGATAAGAACGAAAAAACCAGAGTTAAAAAAAAAAAAAAAAAAAAAAAAAATACATTCGCGTCATACGTGTAGCCACGCCCAGCTCGCCCGCGGACGGGATCCCCATCGAGCTCGTCGAGCCGAGCGGCGCTCGCGGGCGGGGTCCGATCCGAGCGGAACCGAACCGGTCGAGCTCTCCGGGGAGCGGCGGGGCGGGATCGGCGCCGAGCTCGCTCCCGGGCGGGGTCGAAACTCGCGGAAAAAAAATGAACAAAGGAGGCTCCGTACGAGGATAAGAACGAAAAAACCAGAGTTAAAAAAAAAATTAAAAAAAAAAAATTACATTCGGGTCATACGTGTAGCCACGCCCAGCTCGCCCGCGGACGGGATCCCCATCGAGCTCGTCGAGCCGAGCGGCGCTCGCGGGCGGGGTCCGATCCGAGCGGAACCGAACCGGTCGAGCTCTCCGGGGAGCGGCGAGGCGGGATCGGCGCCGAGCTCGCTCCCGGGCGGGGTCGAAACTCGCGGAAAAAAAATGAACAAAGGAGGCTCCGTACGAGGATAAGAACGAAAAAACCAGAGTTAAAAAAAAAAAAAAAAAAAAAAAAAAATTACATTCGGGTCATACGTGTAGCCACGCCCAGCTCGCCCACGGACGGGATCCCCATCGAGCTCGTCGAGCCGAGCGGCGCTCGCGGGCGGGGTCCGATCCGAGCGGAACCGAACCGGTCGAGCTCTCCGGGGAGCGGCGGGGCGGGATCGGCGCCGAGCTCGCTCCCGGGCGGGGTCGAAACTCGCGGAAAAAAAATGAACAAAGGAGGCTCCGTACGAGGATAAGAACGAAAAAACCAGAGTTTTAAAAAAAAAAAAAAAAAAAAATTACATTCGGGTCATACGTGTAGCCACGCCCAGCTCGCCCGCGGACGGGATCCCCATCGAGCTCGTCGAGCCGAGCGGCGCTCGCGGGCGGGGTCCGATCCGAGCGGAACCGAACCGGTCGAGCTCTCCGGGGAGCGGCGGGGCGGGATCGGCGCCGAGCTCGCTCCCGGGCGGGGTCGAAACTCGCGGGAAAAAAATGAACAAAGGAGGCTCCGTACGAGGATAAGAACGAAAAAACCAGAGTTAAAAAAAAAAAAAAAAAAAAAAAATTACATTCGGGTCATACGTGTAGCCACGCCCAGCTCGCCCGCGGACGGGATCCCCATCGAGCTCGTCGAGCCGAGCGGCGCTCGCGGGCGGGGTCCGATCGGAGCGGAACCGAACCGGTCGAGCTCTCCGGGGAGCGGCGGGGCGGGATCGGCGCCGAGCTCGCTCCCGGGCGGGGTCGAAACTCGCGGAAAAAAAATGAACAAAGGAGGCTCCGTACGAGGATAAGAACGAAAAAACCAGAGTTAAAAAAAAAAAAAAAAAAAAAAATTACATTCGGGTCATACGTGTAGCCACGCCCAGCTCGCCCGCGGACGGGATCCCCATCGAGCTCGTCGAGCCGAGCGGCGCTCGCGGGCGGGGTCCGATCCGAGCGGAACCGAACCGGTCGAGCTCTCCGGGGAGCGGCGGGGCGGGATCGGCGCCGAGCTCGCTCCCGGGCGGGGTCGAAACTCGCGGAAAAAAAATGAACAAAGGAGGCCCCGTACGAGGATAAGAACGAAAAAACCAGAGTTAAAAAAAAAAAAAAAAAAAAAAAAAAAAAAAAAAAAAAAAACTTTCGGGTCATACGTGTAGCCACGCCCAGCTCGCCCGCGGACGGGATCCCCATCGAGCTCGTCGAGCCGAGCGGCGCTCGCGGGCGGGGTCCGATCCGAGCGGAACCGAACCGGTCGAGCTCTCCGGGGAGCGGCGGGGCGGGATCGGCGCCGAGCTCGCTCCGGGGCGGGGTCGAAACTCGCGGAAAAAAAATGAACAAAGGAGGCTCCGTACGAGGATAAGAACGAAAAAACCAGAGTTTTAAAAAAAAAAAAAAAAAAAATTACATTCGGGTCATACGTGTAGCCACGCCCAGCTCGCCCGCGGACGGGATCCCCATCGAGCTCGTCGAGCCGAGCGGCGCTCGCGGGCGGGGTCCGATCCGAGCGGAACCGAACCGGTCGAGCTCTCCGGGGAGCGGCGGGGCGGGATCGGCGCCGAGCTCGCTCCCGGGCGGGGTCGAAACTCGCGGAAAAAAAATGAACAAAGGAGGCTCCGTACGAGGATAAGAACGAAAAAACCAGAGTTAAAAAAAAAAAAAAAAAAAAAATTACATTCGGGTCATACGTGTAGCCACGCCCAGCTCGCCCGCGGACGGGATCCCCATCGAGCTCGTCGAGCCGAGCGGCGCTCGCGGGCGGGGTCCGATCCGAGCGGAACCGAACCGGTCGAGCTCTCCGGGGAGCGGCGGGGCGGGATCGGCGCCGAGCTCGCTCCGGGGCGGGGTCGAAACTCGCGGAAAAAAAATGAACAAAGGAGGCTCCGTACGAGGATAAGAACGAAAAAACCAGAGTTAAAAAAAAAAAAAAAAAAAAAAAAAATACATTCGCGTCATACGTGTAGCCACGCCCAGCTCGCCCGCGGACGGGATCCCCATCGAGCTCGTCGAGCCGAGCGGCGCTCGCGGGCGGGGTCCGATCCGAGCGGAACCGAACCGGTCGAGCTCTCCGGGGAGCGGCGGGGCGGGATCGGCGCCGAGCTCGCTCCCGGGCGGGGTCGAAACTCGCGGAAAAAAAATGAACAAAGGAGGCTCCGTACGAGGATAAGAACGAAAATACCAGAGTTAAAAAAAAAAAAAAAAAAAAAAAAAAAAATTACATTCGGGTCATACGTGTAGCCACGCCCAGCTCGCCCGCGGACGGGATCCCCATCGAGCTCGTCGAGCCGAGCGGCGCTCGCGGGCGGGGTCCGATCCGAGCGGAACCGAACCGGTCGAGCTCTCCGGGGAGCGGCGGGGCGGGATCGGCGCCGAGCTCGCTCCCTGGCGGGGTCGAAACTCGCGGAAAAAAAATGAACAAAGGAGGCTCCGTACGAGGATAAGAACGAAAAAACCAGAGTTTTAAAAAAAAAAAAAAAAAAAAATTACATTCGGGTCATACGTGTAGCCACGCCCAGCTCGCCCGCGGACGGGATCCCCATCGAGCTCGTCGAGCCGAGCGGCGCTCGCGGGCGGGGTCCGATCCGAGCGGAACCGAACCGGTCGAGCTCTCCGGGGAGCGGCGGGGCGGGATCGGCGCCGAGCTCGCTCCCGGGCGGGGTCGAAACTCGCGGGAAAAAAATGAACAAAGGAGGCTCCGTACGAGGATAAGAACGAAAAAACCAGAGTTAAAAAAAAAAAAAAAAAAAAAAAAAAAATTACATTCGGGTCATACGTGTAGCCACGCCCAGCTCGCCCGCGGACGGGATCCCCATCGAGCTCGTCGAGCCGAGCGGCGCTCGCGGGCGGGGTCCGATCTGAGCGGAACCGAACCGGTCGAGCTCTCCGGGGAGCGGCGGGGCGGGATCGGCGCCGAGCTCGCTCCCGGGCGGGGTCGAAACTCGCGGAAAAAAAATGAACAAAGGAGGCTCCGTACGAGGATAAGAACGAAAAAACCAGAGTTAAAAAAAAAAAAAAAAAAAAAAATTACATTCGGGTCATACGTGTAGCCACGCCCAGCTCGCCCGCGGACGGGATCCCCATCGAGCTCGTCGAGCCGAGCGGCGCTCGCGGGCGGGGTCCGATCCGAGCGGAACCGAACCGGTCGAGCTCTCCGGGGAGCGGCGGGGCGGGATCGGCGCCGAGCTCGCTCCCGGGCGGGGTCGAAACTCGCGGAAAAAAAATGAACAAAGGAGGCTCCGTACGAGGATAAGAACGAAAAAACCAGAGTTTTAAAAAAAAAAAAAAAAAAAAATTACATTCGGGTCATACGTGTAGCCACGCCCAGCTCGCCCGCGGACGGGATCCCCATCGAGCTCGTCGAGCCGAGCGGCGCTCGCGGGCGGGGTCCGATCCGAGCGGAACCGAACCGGTCGAGCTCTCCGGGGAGCGGCGGGGCGGGATCGGCGCCGAGCTCGCTCCCGGGCGGGGTCGAAACTCGCGGGAAAAAAATGAACAAAGGAGGCTCCGTACGAGGATAAGAACGAAAAAACCAGAGTTAAAAAAAAAAAAAAAAAAAAAAAAAAAAAATTACATTCGGGTCATACGTGTAGCCACGCCCAGCTCGCCCGCGGACGGGATCCCCATCGAGCTCGTCGAGCCGAGCGGCGCTCGCGGGCGGGGTCCGATCGGAGCGGAACCGAACCGGTCGAGCTCTCCGGGGAGCGGCGGGGCGGGATCGGCGCCGAGCTCGCTCCCGGGCGGGGTCGAAACTCGCGGAAAAAAAATGAACAAAGGAGGCTCCGTACGAGGATAAGAACGAAAAAACCAGAGTTAAAAAAAAAAAAAAAAAAAAAAATTACATTCGGGTCATACGTGTAGCCACGCCCAGCTCGCCCGCGGACGGGATCCCCATCGAGCTCGTCGAGCCGAGCGGCGCTCGCGGGCGGGGTCCGATCCGAGCGGAACCGAACCGGTCGAGCTCTCCGGGGAGCGGCGGGGCGGGATCGGCGCCGAGCTCGCTCCCGGGCGGGGTCGAAACTCGCGGAAAAAAAATGAACAAAGGAGGCCCCGTACGAGGATAAGAACGAAAAAACCAGAGTTAAAAAAAAAAAAAAAAAAAAAAAAAAAAAAAAAAAAAACTTTCGGGTCATAAGTGTAGCCACGCCCAGCTCGCCCGCGGACGGGATCCCCATCGAGCTCGTCGAGCCGAGCGGCGCTCGCGGGCGGGGTCCGATCCGAGCGGAACCGAACCGGTCGAGCTCTCCGGGGAGCGGCGGGGCGGGATCGGCGCCGAGCTCGCTCCGGGGCGGGGTCGAAACTCGCGGAAAAAAAATGAACAAAGGAGGCTCCGTACGAGGATAAGAACGAAAAAACCAGAGTTTTAAAAAAAAAAAAAAAAAAAATTACATTCGGGTCATACGTGTAGCCACGCCCAGCTCGCCCGCGGACGGGATCCCCATCGAGCTCGTCGAGCCGAGCGGCGCTCGCGGGCGGGGTCCGATCCGAGCGGAACCGAACCGGTCGAGCTCTCCGGGGAGCGGCGGGGCGGGATCGGCGCCGAGCTCGCTCCCGGGCGGGGTCGAAACTCGCGGAAAAAAAATGAACAAAGGAGGCTCCGTACGAGGATAAGAACGAAAAAACCAGAGTTAAAAAAAAAAAAAAAAAAAAAAAAAATACATTCGCGTCATACGTGTAGCCACGCCCAGCTCGCCCGCGGACGGGATCCCCATCGAGCTCGTCGAGCCGAGCGGCGCTCGCGGGCGGGGTCCGATCCGAGCGGAACCGAACCGGTCGAGCTCTCCGGGGAGCGGCGGGGCGGGATCGGCGCCGAGCTCGCTCCCGGGCGGGGTCGAAACTCGCGGAAAAAAAATGAACAAAGGAGGCTCCGTACGAGGATAAGAACGAAAAAACCAGAGTTAAAAAAAAAAAAAAAAAAAAAAAAAAATTACATTCGGGTCATACGTGTAGCCACGCCCAGCTCGCCCGCGGACGGGATCCCCATCGAGCTCGTCGAGCCGAGCGGCGCTCGCGGGCGGGGTCCGATCCGAGCGGAACCGAACCGGTCGAGCTCTCCGGGGAGCGGCGGGGCGGGATCGGCGCCGAGCTCGCTCCCGGGCGGGGTCGAAACTCGCGGAAAAAAAATGAACAAAGGAGGCCCCGTACGAGGATAAGAACGAAAAAACCAGAGTTACAAAAAAAAAAAAAAAAAAAAAAAAATTACTTTCGGGTCATACGTGTAGCCACGCCCAGCTCGCCCGCGGACGGGATCCCCATCGAGCTCGTCGAGCCGAGCGGCGCTCGCGGGCGGGGTCCGATCCGAGCGGAACCGAACCGGTCGAGCTCTCCGGGGAGCGGCGGGGCGGGATCGGCGCCGAGCTCGCTCCGGGGCGGGGTCGAAACTCGCGGAAAAAAAATGAACAAAGGAGGCTCCGTACGAGGATAAGAACGAAAAAACCAGAGTTAAAAAAAAAAAAAAAAAAAAAAAAAATACATTCGCGTCATACGTGTAGCCACGCCCAGCTCGCCCGCGGACGGGATCCCCATCGAGCTCGTCGAGCCGAGCGGCGCTCGCGGGCGGGGTCCGATCCGAGCGGAACCGAACCGGTCGAGCTCTCCGGGGAGCGGCGGGGCGGGATCGGCGCCGAGCTCGCTCCCGGGCGGGGTCGAAACTCGCGGAAAAAAAATGAACAAAGGAGGCTCCGTACGAGGATAAGAACGAAAAAACCAGAGTTAAAAAAAAAATTAAAAAAAAAAAATTACATTCGGGTCATACGTGTAGCCACGCCCAGCTCGCCCGCGGACGGGATCCCCATCGAGCTCGTCGAGCCGAGCGGCGCTCGCGGGCGGGGTCCGATCCGAGCGGAACCGAACCGGTCGAGCTCTCCGGGGAGCGGCGAGGCGGGATCGGCGCCGAGCTCGCTCCCGGGCGGGGTCGAAACTCGCGGAAAAAAAATGAACAAAGGAGGCTCCGTACGAGGATAAGAACGAAAAAACCAGAGTTAAAAAAAAAAAAAAAAAAAAAAAAAAATTACATTCGGGTCATACGTGTAGCCACGCCCAGCTCGCCCGCGGACGGGATCCCCATCGAGCTCGTCGAGCCGAGCGGCGCTCGCGGGCGGGGTCCGATCCGAGCGGAACCGAACCGGTCGAGCTCTCCGGGGAGCGGCGGGGCGGGATCGGCGCCGAGCTCGCTCCCGGGCGGGGTCGAAACTCGCGGAAAAAAAATGAACAAAGGAGGCTCCGTACGAGGATAAGAACGAAAAAACCAGAGTTTTAAAAAAAAAAAAAAAAAAAAATTACATTCGGGTCATACGTGTAGCCACGCCCAGCTCGCCCGCGGACGGGATCCCCATCGAGCTCGTCGAGCCGAGCGGCGCTCGCGGGCGGGGTCCGATCCGAGCGGAACCGAACCGGTCGAGCTCTCCGGGGAGCGGCGGGGCGGGATCGGCGCCGAGCTCGCTCCCGGGCGGGGTCGAAACTCGCGGGAAAAAAATGAACAAAGGAGGCTCCGTACGAGGATAAGAACGAAAAAACCAGAGTTAAAAAAAAAAAAAAAAAAAAAAAATTACATTCGGGTCATACGTGTAGCCACGCCCAGCTCGCCCGCGGACGGGATCCCCATCGAGCTCGTCGAGCCGAGCGGCGCTCGCGGGCGGGGTCCGATCGGAGCGGAACCGAACCGGTCGAGCTCTCCGGGGAGCGGCGGGGCGGGATCGGCGCCGAGCTCGCTCCCGGGCGGGGTCGAAACTCGCGGAAAAAAAATGAACAAAGGAGGCTCCGTACGAGGATAAGAACGAAAAAACCAGAGTTAAAAAAAAAAAAAAAAAAAAAAATTACATTCGGGTCATACGTGTAGCCACGCCCAGCTCGCCCGCGGACGGGATCCCCATCGAGCTCGTCGAGCCGAGCGGCGCTCGCGGGCGGGGTCCGATCCGAGCGGAACCGAACCGGTCGAGCTCTCCGGGGAGCGGCGGGGCGGGATCGGCGCCGAGCTCGCTCCCGGGCGGGGTCGAAACTCGCGGAAAAAAAATGAACAAAGGAGGCCCCGTACGAGGATAAGAACGAAAAAACCAGAGTTAAAAAAAAAAAAAAAAAAAAAAAAAAAAAAAAAAAAAAAAACTTTCGGGTCATACGTGTAGCCACGCCCAGCTCGCCCGCGGACGGGATCCCCATCGAGCTCGTCGAGCCGAGCGGCGCTCGCGGGCGGGGTCCGATCCGAGCGGAACCGAACCGGTCGAGCTCTCCGGGGAGCGGCGGGGCGGGATCGGCGCCGAGCTCGCTCCGGGGCGGGGTCGAAACTCGCGGAAAAAAAATGAACAAAGGAGGCTCCGTACGAGGATAAGAACGAAAAAACCAGAGTTTTAAAAAAAAAAAAAAAAAAAATTACATTCGGGTCATACGTGTAGCCACGCCCAGCTCGCCCGCGGACGGGATCCCCATCGAGCTCGTCGAGCCGAGCGGCGCTCGCGGGCGGGGTCCGATCCGAGCGGAACCGAACCGGTCGAGCTCTCCGGGGAGCGGCGGGGCGGGATCGGCGCCGAGCTCGCTCCCGGGCGGGGTCGAAACTCGCGGAAAAAAAATGAACAAAGGAGGCTCCGTACGAGGATAAGAACGAAAAAACCAGAGTTAAAAAAAAAAAAAAAAAAAAAATTACATTCGGGTCATACGTGTAGCCACGCCCAGCTCGCCCGCGGACGGGATCCCCATCGAGCTCGTCGAGCCGAGCGGCGCTCGCGGGCGGGGTCCGATCCGAGCGGAACCGAACCGGTCGAGCTCTCCGGGGAGCGGCGGGGCGGGATCGGCGCCGAGCTCGCTCCGGGGCGGGGTCGAAACTCGCGGAAAAAAAATGAACAAAGGAGGCTCCGTACGAGGATAAGAACGAAAAAACCAGAGTTAAAAAAAAAAAAAAAAAAAAAAAAAATACATTCGCGTCATACGTGTAGCCACGCCCAGCTCGCCCGCGGACGGGATCCCCATCGAGCTCGTCGAGCCGAGCGGCGCTCGCGGGCGGGGTCCGATCCGAGCGGAACCGAACCGGTCGAGCTCTCCGGGGAGCGGCGGGGCGGGATCGGCGCCGAGCTCGCTCCCGGGCGGGGTCGAAACTCGCGGAAAAAAAATGAACAAAGGAGGCTCCGTACGAGGATAAGAACGAAAATACCAGAGTTAAAAAAAAAAAAAAAAAAAAAAAAAAAAATTACATTCGGGTCATACGTGTAGCCACGCCCAGCTCGCCCGCGGACGGGATCCCCATCGAGCTCGTCGAGCCGAGCGGCGCTCGCGGGCGGGGTCCGATCCGAGCGGAACCGAACCGGTCGAGCTCTCCGGGGAGCGGCGGGGCGGGATCGGCGCCGAGCTCGCTCCCTGGCGGGGTCGAAACTCGCGGAAAAAAAATGAACAAAGGAGGCTCCGTACGAGGATAAGAACGAAAAAACCAGAGTTTTAAAAAAAAAAAAAAAAAAAAATTACATTCGGGTCATACGTGTAGCCACGCCCAGCTCGCCCGCGGACGGGATCCCCATCGAGCTCGTCGAGCCGAGCGGCGCTCGCGGGCGGGGTCCGATCCGAGCGGAACCGAACCGGTCGAGCTCTCCGGGGAGCGGCGGGGCGGGATCGGCGCCGAGCTCGCTCCCGGGCGGGGTCGAAACTCGCGGGAAAAAAATGAACAAAGGAGGCTCCGTACGAGGATAAGAACGAAAAAACCAGAGTTAAAAAAAAAAAAAAAAAAAAAAAAAAAAATTACATTCGGGTCATACGTGTAGCCACGCCCAGCTCGCCCGCGGACGGGATCCCCATCGAGCTCGTCGAGCCGAGCGGCGCTCGCGGGCGGGGTCCGATCTGAGCGGAACCGAACCGGTCGAGCTCTCCGGGGAGCGGCGGGGCGGGATCGGCGCCGAGCTCGCTCCCGGGCGGGGTCGAAACTCGCGGAAAAAAAATGAACAAAGGAGGCTCCGTACGAGGATAAGAACGAAAAAACCAGAGTTAAAAAAAAAAAAAAAAAAAAAAATTACATTCGGGTCATACGTGTAGCCACGCCCAGCTCGCCCGCGGACGGGATCCCCATCGAGCTCGTCGAGCCGAGCGGCGCTCGCGGGCGGGGTCCGATCCGAGCGGAACCGAACCGGTCGAGCTCTCCGGGGAGCGGCGGGGCGGGATCGGCGCCGAGCTCGCTCCCGGGCGGGGTCGAAACTCGCGGAAAAAAAATGAACAAAGGAGGCTCCGTACGAGGATAAGAACGAAAAAACCAGAGTTTTAAAAAAAAAAAAAAAAAAAAATTACATTCGGGTCATACGTGTAGCCACGCCCAGCTCGCCCGCGGACGGGATCCCCATCGAGCTCGTCGAGCCGAGCGGCGCTCGCGGGCGGGGTCCGATCCGAGCGGAACCGAACCGGTCGAGCTCTCCGGGGAGCGGCGGGGCGGGATCGGCGCCGAGCTCGCTCCCGGGCGGGGTCGAAACTCGCGGGAAAAAAATGAACAAAGGAGGCTCCGTACGAGGATAAGAACGAAAAAACCAGAGTTAAAAAAAAAAAAAAAAAAAAAAAAAAAAAATTACATTCGGGTCATACGTGTAGCCACGCCCAGCTCGCCCGCGGACGGGATCCCCATCGAGCTCGTCGAGCCGAGCGGCGCTCGCGGGCGGGGTCCGATCGGAGCGGAACCGAACCGGTCGAGCTCTCCGGGGAGCGGCGGGGCGGGATCGGCGCCGAGCTCGCTCCCGGGCGGGGTCGAAACTCGCGGAAAAAAAATGAACAAAGGAGGCTCCGTACGAGGATAAGAACGAAAAAACCAGAGTTAAAAAAAAAAAAAAAAAAAAAAATTACATTCGGGTCATACGTGTAGCCACGCCCAGCTCGCCCGCGGACGGGATCCCCATCGAGCTCGTCGAGCCGAGCGGCGCTCGCGGGCGGGGTCCGATCCGAGCGGAACCGAACCGGTCGAGCTCTCCGGGGAGCGGCGGGGCGGGATCGGCGCCGAGCTCGCTCCCGGGCGGGGTCGAAACTCGCGGAAAAAAAATGAACAAAGGAGGCCCCGTACGAGGATAAGAACGAAAAAACCAGAGTTAAAAAAAAAAAAAAAAAAAAAAAAAAAAAAAAAAAAAACTTTCGGGTCATAAGTGTAGCCACGCCCAGCTCGCCCGCGGACGGGATCCCCATCGAGCTCGTCGAGCCGAGCGGCGCTCGCGGGCGGGGTCCGATCCGAGCGGAACCGAACCGGTCGAGCTCTCCGGGGAGCGGCGGGGCGGGATCGGCGCCGAGCTCGCTCCGGGGCGGGGTCGAAACTCGCGGAAAAAAAATGAACAAAGGAGGCTCCGTACGAGGATAAGAACGAAAAAACCAGAGTTTTAAAAAAAAAAAAAAAAAAAATTACATTCGGGTCATACGTGTAGCCACGCCCAGCTCGCCCGCGGACGGGATCCCCATCGAGCTCGTCGAGCCGAGCGGCGCTCGCGGGCGGGGTCCGATCCGAGCGGAACCGAACCGGTCGAGCTCTCCGGGGAGCGGCGGGGCGGGATCGGCGCCGAGCTCGCTCCCGGGCGGGGTCGAAACTCGCGGAAAAAAAATGAACAAAGGAGGCTCCGTACGAGGATAAGAACGAAAAAACCAGAGTTAAAAAAAAAAAAAAAAAAAAAATTACATTCGGGTCATACGTGTAGCCACGCCCAGCTCGCCCGCGGACGGGATCCCCATCGAGCTCGTCGAGCCGAGCGGCGCTCGCGGGCGGGGTCCGATCCGAGCGGAACCGAACCGGTCGAGCTCTCCGGGGAGCGGCGGGGCGGGATCGGCGCCGAGCTCGCTCCGGGGCGGGGTCGAAACTCGCGGAAAAAAAATGAACAAAGGAGGCTCCGTACGAGGATAAGAACGAAAAAACCAGAGTTAAAAAAAAAAAAAAAAAAAAAAAAATACATTCGCGTCATACGTGTAGCCACGCCCAGCTCGCCCGCGGACGGGATCCCCATCGAGCTCGTCGAGCCGAGCGGCGCTCGCGGGCGGGGTCCGATCCGAGCGGAACCGAACCGGTCGAGCTCTCCGGGGAGCGGCGGGGCGGGATCGGCGCCGAGCTCGCTCCCGGGCGGGGTCGAAACTCGCGGAAAAAAAATGAACAAAGGAGGCTCCGTACGAGGATAAGAACGAAAAAACCAGAGTTAAAAAAAAAATTAAAAAAAAAAAATTACATTCGGGTCATACGTGTAGCCACGCCCAGCTCGCCCGCGGACGGGATCCCCATCGAGCTCGTCGAGCCGAGCGGCGCTCGCGGGCGGGGTCCGATCCGAGCGGAACCGAACCGGTCGAGCTCTCCGGGGAGCGGCGGGGCGGGATCGGCGCCGAGCTCGCTCCCGGGCGGGGTCGAAACTCGCGGGAAAAAAATGAACAAAGGAGGCTCCGTACGAGGATAAGAACGAAAAAACCAGAGTTAAAAAAAAAAAAAAAAAAAAAAAAAAATTACATTCGGGTCATACGTGTAGCCACGCCCAGCTCGCCCGCGGACGGGATCCCCATCGAGCTCGTCGAGCCGAGCGGCGCTCGCGGGCGGGGTCCGATCCGAGCGGAACCGAACCGGTCGAGCTCTCCGGGGAGCGGCGGGGCGGGATCGGCGCCGAGCTCGCTCCCGGGCGGGGTCGAAACTCGCGGAAAAAAAATGAACAAAGGAGGCTCCGTACGAGGATAAGAACGAAAATACCAGAGTTAAAAAAAAAAAAAAAAAAAAAAAAAAAAATTACATTCGGGTCATACGTGTAGCCACGCCCAGCTCGCCCGCGGACGGGATCCCCATCGAGCTCGTCGAGCCGAGCGGCGCTCGCGGGCGGGGTCCGATCCGAGCGGAACCGAACCGGTCGAGCTCTCCGGGGAGCGGCGGGGCGGGATCGGCGCCGAGCTCGCTCCCTGGCGGGGTCGAAACTCGCGGAAAAAAAATGAACAAAGGAGGCTCCGTACGAGGATAAGAACGAAAAAACCAGAGTTTTAAAAAAAAAAAAAAAAAAAAATTACATTCGGGTCATACGTGTAGCCACGCCCAGCTCGCCCGCGGACGGGATCCCCATCGAGCTCGTCGAGCCGAGCGGCGCTCGCGGGCGGGGTCCGATCCGAGCGGAACCGAACCGGTCGAGCTCTCCGGGGAGCGGCGGGGCGGGATCGGCGCCGAGCTCGCTCCCGGGCGGGGTCGAAACTCGCGGGAAAAAAATGAACAAAGGAGGCTCCTTACGAGGATAAGAACGAAAAAACCAGAGTTAAAAAAAAAAAAAAAAAAAAAAAAAAAAATTACATTCGGGTCATACGTGTAGCCACGCCCAGCTCGCCCGCGGACGGGAT
Source organism: Chamaecyparis obtusa (assembly GCA_027943335.1). Classification (NCBI taxonomy): domain Eukaryota; kingdom Viridiplantae; phylum Streptophyta; class Pinopsida; order Cupressales; family Cupressaceae; genus Chamaecyparis; species Chamaecyparis obtusa. The sequence continues at coordinate 67,782 of BSBK01006678.1, read as the reverse complement.
CCCCATCGAGCTCGTCGAGCCGAGCGGCGCTCGCGGGCGGGGTCCGATCTGAGCGGAACCGAACCGGTCGAGCTCTCCGGGGAGCGGCGGGGCGGGATCGGCGCCGAGCTCGCTCCCGGGCGGGGTCGAAACTCGCGGAAAAAAAATGAACAAAGGAGGCTCCGTACGAGGATAAGAACGAAAAAACCAGAGTTAAAAAAAAAAAAAAAAAAAAAAATTACATTCGGGTCATACGTGTAGCCACGCCCAGCTCGCCCGCGGACGGGATCCCCATCGAGCTCG
>BSBK01006678.1:22500-57500 GCA_027943335.1 Chamaecyparis obtusa | reverse complement strand
GAATTAATCACTTGCAGCAAAGTGACCCAAGAGCTAGACGGGGGCTGACCCAGTAATTGTCTTCCATGTCACTACAACGAAACATTTGAACGACAACCGCTGTCGAACCCTTTCCAACTTGCACCGTCGAGTGACACAAAAGACACTACCATGGGCATGGGCAGCCCCCGCATAGCAAACGGGTGCCCTAATGCGCCCCTCCAATAGAATCAGTGCTAGTGCTCAAATTTTATATCTGAGCTACCAATCCGTCCAAGCACCAGCACTGATTCTCTTGGAGGGCCGCACCTACCCAAACGACTCAGAAGCTATACGCCGGTCCATTCACAAGAACGGAACTATCTCCGGCCAACTCCCTGTGAAGGCCGCATCTCTCCGTTCCACGCATGCAAGAACCAACGCATAGCTAACGAGTACCCGGATAGGATTCGCGGAAAGTACATAGCAAATCGCTTGTACCAAAGCGAACCGAAAGCTAGACGGGGGCTGACCCGAAGATTGCCTTCCATGTCACTGCGACGACACATTCGAACGACAACCGCTGCCGAACACTTTCCGACTTGCACCGTTGAGTGACCCGAAAGACAGGACTTTGGGCAGCCCCCGCATAGCAATCAGGTGGCTTCATGCCCCTCTAATAGAATCAGTGCTAGTGATCCGATTTTAAATCCGACTTACTCATCCGTCCGCGCACAAGCTCTGATTCTATTAGAGGGGCATGGGGGAGCTTCCGCGAACTACTACTCCCCTATATAAGTTATTAGTCCGGGTCTTTCTCTTCCGTAGAAATTTGAGACGTTGAGAATGGCTCCCAAACAATTCAAATCTTCCAAAAATTCAAGTGAAACGATGAGGAAAAAGCTCACAAAAAAATCAAATCTTCAAAAAATTCAAGTGAAACGAACAGAATAGCTCACAAAAAATTCAGGTCTTCCGAAAAAATCGAAGGGAAACGAAAAGAACAACTAGCAAAACATTCAAATTTTCCAAAACTTCAAGTAAAAGAAAGAACATAGCTCACCAAAAAAATCCATTTCTTCCAAAAACTCAAGTGAATCGAAGAGAGTAGGCTCACAAAAAATTAAAATCTTCCAAAAAAAAATCAAAGGAAACAAAAGAGGAGATCGCAAAAAATTCGAATCTTCCAATGAAACAAAAATGAGAATAGCAAACAAAAAATTCAAATCTTAATGCAGCATGCGACAGAGCAAATCGCTTGTGCCAAGCGACCCGGGAGCTAGACGGGGGCTGACCCAAAAATTGCGTTTCTTGTCAATGCGACGATGCGTTGGAACGACAACCGCTGTCGAACCCTTTCCTACTTGCAACGTCGACTGACACAAAAGACACGATCCTGGACAGGCCCCGCATAGAAAGCGGGTGGCCTAATGCGCCCCTCCAATAGAATCAGCGCTAGTGCTCAGATTTTAAATCCGAGATACCCAGCACTGATTCTCTTGGAGGGGGGCACCTACCCAAACGACTCAAAAGCTATACGCGGCTCCATTCACAAAAACAGAACTATCTCCGGCCAACTCCCTGTGAAGGCCGCATCTCTCCGTTCCGCTCGTGTAAGAGCCAACGCGTAGCTAACGAGTACGTGGATAGGGTTCGCGGAAAGTACATAGCAAATCACTTGTACCAAAGTGACCCGAAAGCTAGACAGGGGCTGACCCGTAGATTGCCTTCCATATCACTGCGACGACGCATTGGAACGACAACCGCTGCCGAACCCTTTCCGACTTGCACCGTCGAGCGACCCGAAAGACAGGACTTTGGGCAGCCCCCGCATAGCAATCAAGTGGCTTCATGCCCCTCTAATAGAATCAGTGCTGGTGATCCCATTTTGAAATCCGACCTACACATCCGTCCGATCACCGGCAATGATTCTATAAGAGGGGTATGGGGGAGCTTCCGCGAACAACACACAACTCCTCCCCTATATAAGTTATTAGTCCGAGTCTTGCTCTTGAGTGGAAATTTAAGCCGAAGAAACTGGCTCCCAAAAAATTCAAATCTTCCAAAAATTCAAGTGAAACGATGACAAAAAGCTCACAAAAAATCAAATCTTCCAAAAATTCAAGTGAAACGAACAGAATAGATCACAAAAAATTCAAGTCTTTCGAAAAAATCTAGGAAAACGAAAAGAATAGCTAGAAAACAAAATTCAAATCTTCCAGAAATTCAAGTAAAACAAAGAACATGGCTCACCAAAATAATTCATCTTCCAAAAATTCGTCATTCTTACCGCAATCCATCATCTTATCCGTCATAACGCGTATCCAACATATCCACGAGGAGGTAACCCAACTCGCTCGCATAGTTCCTCAAGTCAGATAACAATGCATCTAGATGAATCCAAATCGTTTTCGATCGAGACTTAGCAACTAATGTCGCACCCGCCTAGATTGACTTGAGATCCAATCCGCCGACACATATGATAACTAACTGATTCCAATGCAAAGCATCTTGAGCCATTGCGCACTCAAGTATCGGAAGTCGAAGCGACATAGCAAGTAGCTTGTACCAAGTGACCCGGGAGCTAGACGGGGGCTGACCCGAAGATCGCCTTTCTTGTCAATGCGACGATGTGTTGGAACGACAACCGCTGTCGAACCCTTTCCGAAGTGCACCGTCGACTGACCCAAAAGTTACGACCCTGGACAGCCCCCGCATAGCAAGCGGGTGGCCTAATGCGCCCCTCCAATAGAATCAGTGCTAGTGTTCATATTTTAAATCCGAGCTACCAATCCGTCCGAGCACCAGCACTGATTCTCTTGGAGGGGCGCACCTACCCAAACGACTCAAAAGCTATATACGCGGCTCCATTCACAAGAGCAGAACTATTTCCGGCCAACTCCCTGTGAAGGCCGCATCTCTTCGTTCCACGCATGCAAGAGCCAACGCATAGCTAACGAGTACCCGGATAGGGGTTCGCGGAAAGTACATAGCAGATCGCTTGTACCAAAGCAACCCAAAAGCTAGACGGGGGCTGACCCGAAGATCGCCTTCCATGTCACTGCGACGACGCATTGGAACGACAACCGCTGCCGAACCCTTTCCGACTTGCACCGTCGAGCGACCTTCGAAAGACGGGACTTTGAGCAGCCCCCGCATAGCAATCAGGTGGCTTCATGCCCCTCTAATGGAATCAGTGCTGCTGATCGCGTTTTGAAATCTGACCTAATCATCCGTCCGTCTGTCGGATTTCAAAACGGGATCACCAGCACTGATTCTATTAGAGGGGCATGGGGGAGATTCCGCGGACAACACCTCCCCTATATAAGTTATTAGTCCAAGTCTTGCACTTCCGTAGAAATTTGAGCCGACGAGAATATCTCACAAAAATTTCAAATCTTTCAAAAATACGAGTGAAACAAAAAGAATAGATCACAAAAAATTCAGAAATTCCAAAAATTCAATTGAAACGAAGAGAATAGCTCACAAAAAAATCAAGGGAAAAAAAGAGAATAGCTCACAAATAAAATCAAATCTCCCAAAAATGCAAGTGAAACGAAGAGACTACAATCACAAAAAATGCACAACTTCCAAATATTCAATTGAAACGAAGAGAATAGCTCACAAAAAATGCAAGTCTTACAAAAAAATCAAGGGAAACAAAACAGAATAGCTCACAAAAAATTCAAATCTTCCAAAAAAACCAAGTGAAACAAACAGAATAGCTCACAAAAAATTCAAATCTTGCAAACATTCAAGTGAAAACGAAGAGAATAGCTCACAAAAACATTCAAAACTTCCAAAAATTCAAGTGAAAAGAATAAAATAATAGCCCACAAAAAATTCAAGTCTTCCAAAACAAAAACCAAGGAAAAACGAAGAGAATAGCTCACAAAAAATCCAAAACTTCAAGTCAAAACGAAGAGAATTTTACTACCTCGCAACAAACAAAATTCAAATCTCGCAAAAATTCAAGTGAAACGAAGAGACTTAACTCAAAAAATTCAAATCTTCTTGCGACATGCAGACCCAAGAGCTAGACGGGGGCTCGCCCACAGATCGACTTCAGTATCACTATGACGACGCGCTGGAACGACTACCGCTGTCGAACCCTTCTCTGACTTCCGCCATCGAGTGACCCAAAAGACACGACCCAAGGGAGCCCACGCATAAAAATTGGGTGGCTTCATGCCCCTCCAATAGAATCTGTGCTGCTGCTCACATTTTTAAATCCGAGCGGCAAATCCGTCCGAGCACCAACACTCATTCACTTGGAGGGGCACCTATCCAAACGACCGAAAAGCTATACGCGGCTCCATTCGCAAGGCACGGAACTGTTTCAGGCCAACTCCCTGTGAAGGCCGCATCTCTGCGTTCCATGCGTGCTAGAGCCAACACATAGCTAACGAGTACCGGGATAGGTGTTCGCGGAAAGTACATAGCAGATCGCTTGTACCAAAGCAACCCAAGAGCTAGACAGGGGCTGACCCGAAGATCGCCTTCCATGTCGCTGCGACGACGCATTGGAACGACAACCGCTGCCGAACCATTTCCGACTTGCGCCGTCGAGCGACCTGAAAGATGAGACTTTGAGCAGCCCACGCATAGCAATCAGGTGGCTTCATGCCCCTATAATGGAATCAGTGCTGCTGATCCCGTTTTGAAATCCGACCTAATCATCCATCCGTCTGTCGGATTTCAAAACGGGATCACCAGCACTGATTCCATTAGAGGGGCATGGGGGAGCTTCCGCGAACAACACCTCCCCTATATAAGTTATTAGTCCAAGTATTGCACTTCCGTAGAAATTTGAGCCGAAGAGAATATCTCACAAAAATTTCAAATCTCTCAAAAATATAAGTGAAACAAAGAAGAATAGATCACAAAAAATTCAAAACTTCCAAAAATTCAATTGAAACGAAGAGAATAGCTCACAAAAAATGCAAGTCTTGCAAAAAAAATTCAAAGGAAAAGAAGAGAATAGCTCACAAAAAAAATCAAATCTCCCAAAAAATGCATCATGCATAACTTCCAAAAATTCAATTGAAACGAAGAGAATAGCTCACAAAAAATGCAAGTCTTCCAAAAAAATCAAAGGGAAATAAAGAGAATAGCTCACAAAAAATTCAAATCTTCCAAAAAACCAAGTGAAACGAAGAGACTACATCACAAAAAATGCATAACTTCCAAAAATTCAATTGAAACGAAGAGAATAGCTCACAAAAAACGCAAGTCTTCCCAAAAAAAAACAAAAAAAAAAAAAACAAAGGGAAACAAAGAGAATAGCTCACAAAAATTCAAATCTTCCAAAAAAAACCAAGTGAAACAAAGAGAATAGCTCACAAAAATTTCAAATCTTGCAAAAATTCAAGTGAAACGAAAGATAATAGCTCACAAAAAAATTCAGAACTTCCAAAAATTCAAGTCTTCCAAAAAAAAATCAAGGAAAAACGAAGACTTAAACTCACGAAAAATTCAAATCTCCTTGCGGCATGCAGACCCAAGAGCTAGACGGGGGCTCGCCCACAAATCGACTTCAGTATCACTATGATGACGCGCTGGAACGACTACCGTTGTCGAACCCTTCTCCGACTTGCGCCATCGAGTGACCCAAAAGAGGCGACCCAGGGGAGCCCCCGCATAGCAATCGGGTGGCTTCATGCCCCTCCAATAAAATCAGGCATGCTACTCACATTTTAAATCCGAGCCGCAAATCCGTCCGAGCACCAGCACTGATTCACTTGGAGGGGCACCCTATCCAAACGACCCAAAAGCTATACGCGGCTCCTTTCGCACGCACAGAACTGTTTCAAGCCGACTCCCTGTGAAGGCCGCATCTCTCCGTTCCACCCATGCAAGAAACAACGCATAGCTAACGAATACCCGGATAGGGTTTCGCGGAAAGTACAAGCAGATCGCTTGTACCAAAGCAACCCAAAAGCTAGACGGGGGCTGACCCGAAGATCGCCTTCCATGTCACAGCGACGACGCATTGGAACGACAACCGCTGTCGAACCCTTCCCGACTTTGCGTCATCGAGCGACCCGAAAGACGGGACTTTGAGCAGCCCCCGCATAGCAATCAGGTGGCTTCATGCCCCTCTAATGGAATCAGTGCTGCTGATCCCGTTTTGAAATCCGACCTAATCATCCGTCCGTCTGTCGGATTTCAAAACGGGATCACCAGCACTGATTCTATTAGAGGGGCATGGGGGAGCTTCCGCGGACAACACCTCCCCTATATAAGTTATTAGTCCAAGTATTGCACTTCCGTAGAAATTTGAGCCGAAGAGAATATCTCACAAAAATTTCAAATCTCTCAAAAATACAAGTGAAACAAAGAACAATAGATCACAAAAAATTCAAAACTTCCAAAAATTCAATTGAAATGAAGAGAATAGCTCACAAAAAATCCAAGTCTTGCAAAAAAAATCAAGGAAAAAGAAGAGAATAGCTCACAAAAAAATCAAATTTCCCAAAAATGCAAGTGAAACGAAGAGACTACATCACCAAAAAATGCATAACTTCCAAAAATTCAATTGAAACGAAGAGAATAGCTCACAAAAAATGCAAGTCTTCCAAAAAAAAATCAAGGGAAACAAAGAGAATAGCTCACAAAAAATTCAAATCTTCGAAAAAACCAAGTGAAACAAAGAAGAATAGCTCACAAAAAATTCAAATCCTGCAAAAATTCAAGTGAAAGGAAGAGAATAGCTCACAAAAAATTCAAAACTTCAAAAAATTCAAGTGAAACGAAGAGAATAGCTCACAAAAAATTCAAAACTTCCAAAAATTCAAGTGAAACGAAGAGAATAGCTCACAAAAAACTTCAAATCTCGCAAAAACTCCAGTGAAACGAAAAAGACTTAACTCACAAAAAATTCAAATCTTCTTGCCGCATGCAGACCCAAATGCTAGACCGGGGCTCGCCCACAGATCGACTTCAGTATCACTAATGACGACGCGCTGGAACAACTACCGTTGTTGAACCCTTCTCCGACTTGCGCCATCGAGTGACCCAGAAGAGACGACCCAGGGGAGCCCCCGCATAGCAATCAGGTGGCTTCATGCCCCTCCAATAAAATCAGGCATGCTACTCACATTTTAAATCCGAGCCGCAAATCCATCCGAGCACCAGCACTGATTCACTTGGAGGGGCACCCTATCCAAACGACCCAAAAGCTATACGCGGCTCCATTCGCACGCACAGAACTGTTTCAGGCCGACTCCCTATGAAGGCCGCATCTCTTCGTTGCACACATGCAAGAGACAACGCATAGCTAACGAGTACCCGGATAGGGTTTCGCGGAAAGTACATAGCAGATCGCTTGTACCAAAGCAACCCAAAAGCTAGACGGGGGCTGACCCTAAGATCGCCTTACATGTCACAACGACGACGCATTGGAACGACAACCGCTGTCGAACCCTTTCCGACTTGCGCAATCGAGCGACCCGAAAGACGGGACTTTGAGCAGCCCACGCATAGCAATCAGGTGGCTTCATGCCCCTGTAATGGAATCAGTGCTGCTGATCCCATTTTGAAATCTGACCTAATCATCCGTCCGTCTGTCGGATTTCAAAACGGGATCACCAGCACTGATTCTATTAGAGGGGCATGGGGGAGCTTCCGCGGACAACACCTCCCCTATATAAGTTATTAGTCCAAGTATTGCACTTTCGTAGAAATTTGAGCCGAAGAGAATATCTCACAAAAATTTCAAATCTCTCAAAAATACAAGTGAAACAAAGAGAATAGATCACAAAAAATTCAAAACTTCCAAAAATTCAATTGAAATGAAGAGAATAGCTCACAAAAAATCCAAGTCTTGCAAAAAAAAAATCAAGGGAAAAGAAGAGAATAGCTCACAAAAAATGCAAGTCTTCCAAAAAAAAACAAGGGAAACAAAGAAAATAGCTCACAAAAAATTCAAATCTTCCAAAAAACCAAGTGAAACAAAGAAGAATAGCTCACAAAAAATTCAAATCCTGCAAAAATTCAAGTGAAACGAAGAGGATAGCTCACAAAAAACTCAAAACTTCCAAAAATTCAAGTGAAACGAAGAGAATAGCTCACAAAAAATTTAAGTGAAACGAAGAGAATAGCTCACAAAAACTTCAAATCTCGCAAAAACTCCAGTGAAACGAAAAAAAGAAAAAGACTTTAACTCACAAAAAATTCAAATCTTCTTGCGGCATGCAGACCCAAGTGCTAGACGGGGGCTGCACACAGATCGACTTCAGTATCACTAATGACGACGCGCTGGAACGACTACCGTTGTCGAACCCTTCTCCGACTTGCGCCATCGAGTGACCCAAAAGAGACGACCCAGGGGAGCCCCCGCATAGCAATCAGGTGGCTTCATGCCCCTCAAATAAAATCAGGCATGCTCCTCACATTTTAAATCTGAGCCGCAAATCCGTCCGAGCACCAGCACTGATTCGCTTGGAGGGGCACCCTATCCAAACGACCCAAAAGCTATACGCGGCTCCATTCGCACGCACAGAACTATTTCAGGCCGACTCCCTGTGAAGGCCGCATCTCTCCGTTCCACACATGCAAGAGCCAATGCATAGCTAACGAGTACCCGGATAGGGGTTCGCGGAAAGTACATAGCAGATCGCTTGTACCAAGCGACCCAAAAGCTAGACAAGGGCTAACCCGAAGATCGCCTTCCATGTCACTGCGACGACGCATTGGAACGACAACCGCTGTCGAACCCTTTCCGACTTGCGCCGTCGAGCGACTCGAAAGACGGGACTTTGAGCAGCCCCCGCATAGCAATCAGGTGGCTTCATGCCCCTCTAATGGAATCAGTGCTGCTGATCCCGTTTTGAAATCCGACCTGCTCATCCATCCGTCCGTCGGATTTCAAAACGGGATCACTAGCACTGATTCTATTAGAGGGGCATGGGGGAGCTTCCGCGGACAACACCTCCCCTATATAAGTTATTAGTCCAAGTATTGCACTTCCGTAGAAATTTGAGCCGAAGAGAATATCTCACAAAAATTTCAAATCTCTCAAAAATACAAGTGAAACAAAGAAGAATAGATCACAAAAAATTCAAAACTTCTAAAAATTCAATTGAAACGAAGAGAATAGCTCACAAAAAATGCAAGTCTTGCAAAAAAAAATTCAAGGGAAAAGAAGAGAATAGCTCACAAAAAAAATCAAATCTCCCAAAAATGCAAGTGAAACGAAGAGACTACATCACAAAAAATGCATAACTTCCAAAAATTCAATTGAAACGAAGAGAATAGCTCACAAAAAATGCAAGTCTTCCAAAAAAATCAAAGGAAACAAAGAGAATAGCTCACAAAAAATAGCTAGCTTGTGGCCCGGACGATCCGATCTCATGAAAACTGACTACATACCCGTGGCTCGGATCGACAAGCTAGCTCGGATCGGCGATCTGAGCTCATTCCATCATGCATTCCCGTCTTCTACTCCATAAATGACTCACCTCTTTGTATTCACTTGAGAACTAAACATCCTTTAGTTCAGCTCGAATCACAACGTGCACTAGAATCCGTTCCAGCTCGGGTCTCATCTCAAAGATCCTTGCATTCACCAACAACACCTCCCCTATATAAGTTATTAGTCCAAGTCTTGCTCTTCCGTAGAAATTTGAGGCGAAGAGAACAACTCGCAACAAATCCAAATCTTCCAAAAAATCAAGGGAAATGGGGAGAATAGCTCACAAATAATTCAAATCTTCAAAAAAATCAAGTGAAACGAGGAGAATAGCTCACAAAAAATTCAAATCTTCCAAATATCAAACCCAAAAGCTTCGCACACATTACAAATCAAACAGCTTGTACCGAGCGACCCAAACGCTAGACAAGGGCTCACCCTTAATAAGAGAATCAGTGTTTGACTTGTGGGCCGGGCGAGCCGATCTCATGAAAACTGCCTACATACCCGTGGCTCAGATCAGCGAGCTGACTCGGATCGTCGATCTGAGCTCATTCCATCATGCATTCCCGTGTTCTACTCCATAAAACGACTCACCTCTTTGTATTCACTTGAGAACTGAACATCCTTTAGCTCAGCTTGAATCACAACGCGCACTAGAATCCGTTCCAGCTCGGGTCTCATCTCAAAGATCCTTTCATTCACCAACAACACCTCCCCTATATAAGTTATTAGTCCAAGTCTTGCTCTTCCGTAGAAATTTGAGGCGAAGAGAACAACTCTCAAAAATTCCAATTCTTCCAAAAAAATCAAGGGAAACGGGGAGAATAGCTCACAAATAATTCAAATCTTCAAAAATATCAAGTGAAACGAGGAGAATAGCTCACAAAAAATTTAAATCTTCCAAATATCAACCCAAAAGCTTTGCACACATTACAAATCGAACAGCTTGTACCGAGCGACCCAAACGCTAGACAAGGGCTCACCCTTAATAAGAGAATCGATGTTTGACTTGTGGGCCGGGCGAGCCGATCTCATGAAAACTACCTACATACCCATGGCTCGGATCAGCGAGCTGGCTCGGATCGACGAGATAGCTCGGATCGACGATCTGAGATCATTCCATCATGCATTCCCATGTTCTACTCCATAGAATGACTCACCTCTTTGTATTCACTTGAGAACTGAACATCCTTTAGCTCAGCTCGAATCACAACGCGTACTAGAATCCGTTCCAGCTCGGATCTCATCTCAATGATTCTTACATTCACCAACAACACCTCCCCTATATAAGTTATTAGTCCGAGTCTTGCTCCCCCGTAGAAATGCTCGCCAACGCCGAAAGGTCACAAAAAATTTAAATCTCATAAATGACTCAGCTCGACGGGCTGGCTCGGATCGTACATACCCGTGGCTCGGATCGACGAGCTAGCTCGGATCGGCGATCTGAGCTCATTCCATCATGCATTCCCATGTTCTACTCCATAGAATGAGTCACCTCTTTGTATTCACTTGAGAACTGAACATCCTTTAGCTCAGCTCGAATCATAACGCGCACTAGAATCCGTTCCAGCTCGGGTCTCATCTCAGTGATCCTTACATTCACCAACAACACCTCCCCTATATAAGTTATTAGTCCGAGTCTTACTCCCCCGTAGAAATGCTCGCCAACGCCGAAAGGTCACAAAAAATTTAAATCTTGTAAAAGACTCAGCTCGACGGGCTGGCTCGGATCGCCGAGCTGGCTCGGATCGCCGAGCTGGCTCGGATCGCCGAGCTGGCTCGGATCGCCGAGCTGGCTCGGATCGCCGAGCTGGCTCGGATCGCCGAGTTGAGCTCAATCCATCATGCATTCCCGTGTTCTACTCCATGGAATAACTCGCCTATTTGTAATCACTTGAGAATTCAACATCCTTTAGCTCAACTCGAATCACAACGCGCACTAGAATCCGTTCCAGCTCGGGTCTCATCTCAAAGATCCTTCCATCCACCAACACCACCTCCCCTATATAAGTTATTAGTCCAAGTCTTGCTCCCCCGTAGAAATGCTCGCCGACACGGATAGGTCACGAAAACTTTAAATCTCGTAAAAGACTCAGCTCGACAAGCTAGCTCGAATCCGTGAGCTGGCTCGGATCGACGAGCTGAGCTCAATCCATCATGCATTCCCGTGTTCTACTCCATAGAACAACTCACCTATTTGTATTCACTTGAGAACTCAACATCCTTTAGCTCAGCTCGAATCACAATGGGCACTAGAATCCATTCCATCTCGAGTCTCATCTCAAAGATCCTTACATCCACCAACAACACCTCCCCTATATAAGTTATTAGTCCGAGTCTTGCTCCCACGTAGAAATGCTTGCCGACGCCGATAAGTCACAAAAACTTAAAATCTCGTAAAAGGCTCGGATCGCCAAGCGAGCTGGCTCGGATCACCGAGCGAGCTGACTCGAATCGGCGAGCTGGCACGGTTTGCCGAGCGAGCCGGCTCGGTTTTCCAAGCTGGCTGGCTCGGATCGCCGAGCCGGCTCGGCTCAAATCGGATCGGATCCATCATGCATTCCCGTGTTCTACTCCATAAAACAACTTGCCTATTTGTATTCCTTTGAGAACTCAATATCCTTTAGCTTAGCTCTAATCACAATGCGCACTAGAATTTGTTCCAGCTTGGGTCTCATCTCAAAAATCCTCACATCCACCAACAACACCTCCCCTACGAGGATAAGTTATTAGTCCGAGTCTTTCTCCCCCATACAAATGCTTGCCGACGTCGATAGGTCGCAAAAAATTTAAATCTCGTAAAAGGCTCAACTTGACGAGCTGGCTCGGATCGTCGAGCTGGCTCAGATCGACAAGCTGGATCGGATCAACGAGCTGGCTCGGATCCGCGAGATGAGCTCAATCCATCATGCATTCCTGAGTTCTACTCCATAGAACAACTCGCCTATTCATATTCACTTGAGAACTCAACATCCTTAAGCTCAGCTCGAATCGTCTATGCACGAACCCATGCATAGCATTCAGGTATCAAATGGCATATCCAAAAATATCCGTAGAGAGCTAGCAAATCAATCATAGGCAGCATTGGCATAGATCGAGGTGAACATCATTTGATGCGATTTGACTAGTTACCATTGGGATGCCTTCGTGGCAATAGGGCCGACTTGAAACAAACCAACACAGCTTGATGTGATAGGGGTCATTTCATAATGACTGTTGGATGACTTTGTGGTGGTATGGCTAACTTACAATGGATGGGTGTAGTGTTGATGTGACAAGATCACCTCATACTAGAAATAGAGCTAACACGTCGACTGACTTGAACTGACATGTAAGGGACTCGATCCGAGGTGTAACAAAGGAGTTGTTTGGTGCACTCAGGAGTAGGGTCATGTCAGGGACTTGATTCGAGGAGCATTCATGGGGTTGTGCGACAAGTTGTTAATAGTTTTGGCCTGGGTAAGGTTTAGAGTCAAGTCGAGGTGTCATTCGAGCTGCATGAAGTAGCATGGACTGCTTTGTGCAGAGTGGCATTGGATCTTGTTGGGGACTCGATCCGAGGTGAAATCAACTAGGTATTGGAATGGGAAGTTGGGGACTTTTCCATGGGAGACTTGGAACATGTGCGAGATGGTGGCGTAATGAGCTAGTTCAGAACTATGTTGGACTATGAGATGCATTGGTTGCATGTACGTAGGAGGTCTTCATGACATTGGCTCGTGCAAGCCACAAGTCCTAATCTGGATGCAAGTTCACATCTTGAGGACAACTCATTAGTGGAGAAGTTCTCAAACTCAATTCTTGAGAGGTGTCTTGCTAGCTCAAATCGGTGAGTTGGCTCAGATCGGCTAGCTCAATCAGATTGGCGAGCTGGCTCCGATTGACGAGTTGGGCTCATCTCAGAGGTCGTTACATCCGTAAACAATACCTATCCCGTTATGACCCTAGAGATCTGGGTTACTTTGCCGACTCTAGTGATCCGGTGATCCAAGTCAATCCGGCGAATTGAGTCGATCCGGTGACCCGAGTTGTTCTGGTGATCTAAATTACTTATGTGACTGGAGTAATTCAAGTTGGGGGACTTGACAACTTGGCATGCTGAGCCGAATTCATTGATGAGTTGGCATACTCGTCAGCATAGGTATAGGAATGGGAAGTCATGGACTTTTCCATGAGAGACTTGGAATGAGTTAGCCTAGCTCACTTGTGAGTGGGGTCAAAAGTCACATTTGTTGACCTGAGTTGATCTCGCGACCTGAGCTGATTTGGCTGGCGGCCTGAGTTGGTGTGGTGACCCAAGTTGATCTGGCTAGCGACCTGAGTTGATCCAGCGATCCGACTTCATCCGTCGACCTGACCGAGTTGGTCAGGTGATCTGGTGACCCGACCTGACCTGGTTGGTGAGTCGAGTTGATGTGGCGACCCGAGTTGATCTGGCTGGCGACCCAAAATGATCCCGTGACCTGACCCGATCTGAAGACCTGACCCGACCCAACCCGAGTTGGTCTGGCAATCTGGTGACCCGAGTTGTTCTGGTTGGCGACTCGAGTCGATATGTTGACCCAAGTTGATCCGGTGACCCGACCCAATCCGGAGACCTGACCCGACCAAACTTGACCTAACTTTAGTTAGTCAGGTGATTTGGCGACCCAATATGATCTATATGGATACCTGAGTCGATGTAGGGACCCGAGTAGATTTGGCTGGCGGCCCGAGTCGATCTGACAACCCGTCCTAATCTGGAGACCCGAGTCGATCCGACGACTCGAGTTGATTCGGCAACCCGAGTGGATTTGACGACCTGTGTCGATCTGGTGACCCGAGTTGTTCTGGCGATCTGAGTTACTTATGCAACTCGAGTGATCTGAGCTGGTGGACTTGACAGCTTGGCATATTGGATCGAGGTGATCCAAGATTGAATGAGTTAGCACAGATCGAGGTGAACATCATTTGATGTGATTTAACTTGCGATCTGACTGGTTATCATTGGGATGCCTTCGTGGCAATAGGGCCGACTTGAAATAGAGATCTGAGTCGATCTGACGACTCCAGTGATTCGAGTCGATCTGGCAAGTCTAGCGATCCAAGTTGGCTAGGCAACTTCGTCAATCTAAGTTAGTCAGGTGATCTTGCGACCTGAGTTGATCTGGATGGTGACCCGAGTTGATCCGACTGGCAACCCAAGTTGTTTTGGGGACTCGAGTCGATCCAGAAACCCGAGTTGACTCGGCGATGCGAGTCGATCCAATGATCCGAATTACTTATGCGACTGGAGTAATTCAAGTTGGGGGACTTGACAGCTTGGCATGCTAAGGCGACTTCATTGATGAGTTGGCATACTTGTCAGCATTACTATTGTGCATATTAGATTGAGGTGATCCAAGTTTGAATGAGTTGGCATGGATCGAGGTGGACATCATTTGATGCAGTCTGACTAGTTATTGTTAGACGCAGTGTTGAAATGACCCGGGGTCATTTCATATAACCGCTGGGAGGCTTTCGTGGTAGTAGGGCAAGACCTGCGATGAGAACTTAACAAGGTCGCTGGCGGGGTCGAAACTCGTAGGAAAAAATGGATAAAGGAGGCTCTATACAAGGAAAAGAACAAAATTTTCAAGTTATAAAAAACTTAAATCACTAGAGCCATCCATGGAGTCACGCCTAGCTCGTTGGCGACGGGATCCCGGTGAGCTCGCTCACGAGCAAGATCTCGGACAGGATCCGGTCGAGCTCGTTGGCGATCCTCAGGGCGGGGTCAAAAGTCCTAAAAAAATAGACAAAGGAGGCTTCGTACAATGAAAAGAATGAAAAAACTAGAGTTGAAAAAGAAAACCACTCGTGCCATTCATGGAGTCACACCCAACTTAGTGACCCAAATTGATCGGGTGACCCGACCTAACCCGAGTTGGTTAGGTGATGTGGTGACCCGAGCTGATCTGGCTGACGACCCGAGTCGATGTGGCGACCTGAGTTGATCTGGTTGGCGACAAGAATTGATCTGGCAACCCGACCCGATCTAGAGAACTGACCCAACCCGATCTAGAGACCTGACCCAACCCGACCCGACCCAACTTGGCCTGGCAATCTGGTGACCCGAGTTGATCTGGTTGGTGACCCGAGTCAATTTGTTGACCTGAGTTGATCAGGCTGGCATACTTAGTTGACTTCATTGATGAGTTTGCATACTCGTTAGTATTACTATTATGCATATTAGATTGAGGCGATCCAAGTTTGAATGAGTTAGCCTAGCTCGCTTGCGAGTGGGGTCAAAACTCAAATTTGTTAACCCGAGTTGATCTGGCTGGTGACCCGAGTTGATTTGGTGACCCGAGCTGATTTGGCTGGCGACCTAAGTCGATGTGATGATCTGAGTTGATCTGGCTGGCGACCTGAGTTGATCTGGCGATCTGACTTCATCCGTCGACCTGACTCGAGTTGGTCAGGTGATCTAATGACCTGAGCTGATCTGGTTGGCGAGTCGAGTCGAGTCGATGTAGCAACTCGAGTTGATCTGGCTGGCGAGCTGAAATGATCCCGCGACTTGACCCAATCTGGAGACCTTACCCGACCTGACCTGAGTTGGTCTGGCGACCCAAGTTGATCTGGTTGGTGACTCGAGTCGATGTGTTGACCCGAGTTGATCTGGCTGGAGACCCAATTTGATCTGGTGACCCGACTCGATCCAGAGACCCGACCTAACCTAAGTTAGTCAGGTGATTTGGTGACCTGATTTGATCTATCTGGATACCCGAATCGATCCGATGAACCGAGTCGATCGGACGACCCATCCTGATCTGGAGACCTGAGTCGATCCGGTGACCTGCGTCAATACGGTGACCCGAGTCGATTCGAGGACTCGAGTCGATCCGGTGACCCGAGTCGATCTGGCGACCCGAGTCGATCTGATGACTCGAGTTAATTAGGTGACCCAAGTTGTTTTGGCAATACGAGTTACTTATGCGACTCGAGTGATCCGAGCTAGCAAACTAGACAGCTTGGCATATTGGAATGTGTTAACAACATAAGCTGATGTGTTGACCCGAGTTGATCATGTTAGTGACCCGAGTTGATCTAATTAGCGACCTGAGTTGATCCGGTGACCCGACCTGATCAGGAGACCTAACCCAACCTGACCTAAGTTAGTTAGGTGATTTGGTGACCCGAGCTGATCTATCTGGATACTCGAGTTGATGTGGCAACCTAAGTTGATCTGGCTGGTGACCCGAATTAATCTGGTGACCCGACCTGACCTGAGTTGGTTAGGTGATGTGGCAACCTGAGCTGATCTAGGTGATGACCCAAGTCGATGTGGTGACTTGAGTTAATCTAGCTAGCAACCCGAGTTGATCCAGCGACCTATCGCGATCTAGAGACCCGAGTCAAGCCGGCAACCCGAGTCGACCTAACGACCTGAGTGATCTAAGTTTATTATGGTAGTTGGAGTTACTTATGCGACTCGACTGATCTAAGTTGGAGGACTTGACAACTTGGCATACTGAGATGACTTCATTGATGAGTTTGCATACTCATCAGCATTACTATTGTGCATATTGGATGTGGTGACCTGAGTTGATCTGGCTAGGGACCTGATCTGGCTGGTGACCTAAGTCGATGTGGTGACCTAAGTTGATCTAGCTCAGGACCCGACTTGATCTGGTGACCCGACTTGATCTAGAGACCCCACCTGAGTTGAGTTCATCGAGCGATCTAGGGATCCAAGATGATCTAGCTGACTACCTGAGTCGATGTGGTGTCCCGAGTCGATCTGGCAACTCGAGTTGATCTGGCTGGCGACCCAAGTTGGCTAGGTGATGTGGCAACCTGAGTCAATGTGGCGATCAAGGCTGATTTGGTTGGCGACCTAAGTTGGTCAGGTGATCTGGTGACCAGAGCTGATCTAGCGACCCGAGTTGATCTAGTTGGCGACCCATGTGATGACCTAAGTTGATTTGGCTAGCGACACGAGTTGATCAAGTGACCCGTCCCGATCCAAAGACCTGAGTCGATTCGGCTATGTCAACCCAGCAACCTGAGTTGACTTGATGACCCGAGTCGACCCCGTGACCTGAGTCGACCTAGTGACCCGAGTCACTATGGTGACCTAATTTATTATGGCTATCTGAGTTACTTATGCGACTCGAGTGATCTAAGTTGGGGGACTTGACATACTGAGATGACTTCATTGATGTGTTTGCATACTCATCAACATTACTATTGTGCATATTAGATTTATGCGATCCAAGTTTAAATGAGTTGGCCTAGCTTGATCGTGAGCGAGGTCAAAAGTTGTAAAAAAAATAGACAAAGGAGGCTCCCTACGACAAAAAGAATGAAAAAACCAGAGTTAAAAAAAAATCACTCAGGCCATACATGGAGTCACGCCCTTCTTATTGTCGAGCTAGAAGCGGAGACTTGACTATGATAATACTTGAAGAGGAGTATGGGTCAATCATTCAAAAAGTGGACAGACTCACTGGAGATCTAAGTAGGTCAGGCTATCTAGTGACCTGACCTAATCTGGCTGGTGACCCGAGTCGATGTGGTGACCTGAGTTGATCTGGCTCGGGACCCGACTTGATCTGGTGACTCGACTCGATCTAGAGACCCCACCCGACCTGAGTTCATCGGGCGATCTGGTGATCTGAGATGATCTAGCTAACTACCTGAGTCGATGTCGTGTCCTGAGTTGATCTGGCGAACCGAGTTGGCCAGGTGATGTGGTGACCCAAGCTGATCTGGCTGGCGACCCGAGTCGGTTAGGTGATTTGGCGACCAGAGCAGATTTGGCTAGTGACCCAAGCTGATCTGGTGACCTGAGTTGATCTAATTGGTGACTCATGTGGTGACCCGAGTTGATCAAGTGACCTGTCCTGATCTAGAGACCCGAGTCGATCCAATAACCTGAGTTGACCCGGCGACCCGAGTCAACTTGACGACCCGAGTCAACCCAGCGACCTGCGTCGACCTAGTGACCCGCGTCGACCCAGTGACTCGCGTCGACCCAGTGACCCGTGTCGACCCAGTGACCCGTGTCAAACTGGCGACCCATGTCGAACCGGTGACTCGTGTTGACCTGACAACCCGCATCGACCTGGTGACCCAAGTCAACCCAAGTCGACTCGAGGCCCGAGTTGATCTGGCAACCCAAGTCGACCCGAGTCGACCCGATAACCTGAGTCAACCGAGTCACCTGAGTTGATCTGGCTGGTGACCCGAGTTGGCCAAGTAATGTGGCGACCTGAGTCAATGTGGTGACCCAAGCTGATCTGGCGACCACAGCTGATCTGGCTGGTGACCCAAGCTGATCTGGCGATCCGAGTTGATCTAGTTGGGGACCAGTGTGGTGACCTGAGTTGATCTCGCTAGCTACCTAACTTGATCTAGTTGGTGACCCGTGTGGTGACCGAGTCGACCCAGTGACCTGAGTCAATCGGTTGACCCAGTGACCTGAGTCAACTGAGTCAACCCGATGACAAGAGTCAATCGAGTCGACATGGTGACCTGAGATGACCGAGTCAGTCAGGTGATTGAGTCGACCCAGTGACCTGAATCGATTGAGTCGACCCGAGTCGACCAGGAGACCTTAGTAGACTAGGTCGACCCGTGTCAACCCAAGTCAACTTGAGGCCTGAGTCGATCCAGCAACCCAAGTCGACTCGGTGACCCGAGTCGACCCAGTGACCCAAGTCGACCTGATGACCTGAGTCAACCGAGTCGACCCGGTGACCCGAGTTGACCGAGTCGACCCAATGACCCGAGTCAATCGAGTCGACCCGAGTCGACCCAGCGACTGGGGTTTCTGTGGTGACCTAATTTATTATGGCAGTTGGAGTTACTCATTGGCGACCAGAGCTGATCTAGCAACCCGAGTTGATCTAGTTGGCGACCTAACCTGATCTAGCTGGCGAACTAATTTTGTCAGGTGATTTGGCGACAAGAGTTGATTTGGCTGGTGACCCAAGCTGATATGGTGACCTGAGTAAATCTAGTTGGGGACCCGTGTGGTGACTTGAGTTGATCTCGCTAGAAACTTGAGTTGATCCAATGACCCCTCCTGATCTAGAGGCCCGAGTCAACCCGAGTTGACCCGGTGACCCGAGTCACTCGAGTCGACCCGAGTCAATCGAGTCGACCCAGTGACTTGAGTCAACCGAGTCGACCCAGTGACCCGAATCAACCGAGTCGGTCAAGTGACTGAGTCGACCCGGTGACCTGAGTCGACTGAGTTGACCCAGTCGACCTGGTGACCTGAGTCGACAGAGTTGACCCAGTGACCTGAGTCAACTGAGTCGACCTGGTGACCCGAGTCAACTAAGTCGACCTAAGTCAGTCAGGTGATTAAGTCGACCCGAGTTGACCAAGTGACCCGAGTCAACCGAATCGACCGAGTGACCTGAGTCAACTGAGTCGACCCGATGACCCTGAGTCGACCTGAGTCAACCGAGTCGACCGAGTCAACGTGGTGACCCGAGTCAACTGAGTCGGTCAGGTGACTAAGTCGACCCGAGTCAACCAGAGTCGACTGAGTCAACCTAGTGACCTGAATCAATTGAGTCGACCCGGTGACCTGAGTTGACTAGGTCGACCCGTGTCAACCCAAGTCGACTCGAGGCTTGAGTCAATCCAGCAACCAAGTCGACTCGGTGACCCGAGTCGACCCAGTGACCCGATGACCCGAGTCGACCCGGTGACCCGAGTTGACCGAGTCGACCCAATGACCCGAGTCAACTGAGTCGACCCGGTGACCTGAGTCAACCAAGTCGACCCAGCGACCGGGGTTTTTATGGTGGCCTAATTTATTATGGTAGTCAGAGTTACTCACTGGCGACTAGAGCTGATCTAGCACCCCGAGTTGATCTAGTTAGCGACCTAACCTGATCTGGCTGGTGAACTAATTTTGTCAGGTGATCTGGCGATAAGAGCTGATCTGGTTGGTGACCCAAGCTGATATGGTGACTCGAGTAAATCTAGTTGCCGACCCATGTGGTGACCTGAGTTGATCTCGCTAGCGACTTGAGTTGATCCAATGACCCGTCTCGATCTAGAGGCTCGAGTCGAGCCAGCAACCCAAGTCGAGCTAGCAACCCGAGTCAACCGAGTCGACCTGATGACCTGAGCCAACCGAGTCGACTCGGTGACCCGGTGACCTGAATCAACCGAGTCGACCCGGTGACCAGAGTCGACTAAGTCGACCCAGTCGACCTGAGTCAACCGAGTCGACCCAGTGACCTGAGTCGACCCGATGACCCGAGCCAACCGAGTCGACCTAGTGACCCGGTGACCCGAATCAACCGAGTCGACCCGGTGACTAGAGTTGACTAAGTCGACCCAGTCGACCTGAGTCAACCGAGTCGACCCAGTGACCCGAGTCGACCCGATGACCCGAGCCAACCGAGTCGACCAGTGACCCGGTGACCCGAATCAACCAAGTCGACCCGGTGACCAGAGTCGACTGAGTCGACTCGGTGACCCGAGTCAACCGAGTCGATAGAGTTAACCCAGTGACCCGAGTCAACCGTGTCAACCCAATGACCTGAGTTGACATGGTGACCTGAGTCAACCAAGTTGACCTAAGTCAGTAAGGTGACTGAGTCGACCCGAGTCGACTCGGTGACCTGAGTCAACTGAGTCGACCTGGTGACCTAAGTCAACTAAGTCGACCCGGTGACCTGAGTTGACCCAGTGACATGAGTCAACCGAGTCGACCCGATGACTTGAGTCAACCGAGTCGACCCTGTGACCTGAGTCAACCGAGTCGACCCAGCGACCTGAGTCACTGTGGTGACCCAATTTATTATGGCAGTCGAAGTTACTGGCTGGCGACCCGAGTTGATCTAGTTGGTGACATAAGCTGATCTGGCTGGTGACCTAATTTTGTTAGGTGATCTGGTGACCAGAGCTGATCTAGCTGGTGACCCAAGCTGATCTGGCGACCTGAGTTGATCTAGTTGGCGACCCGTGTGGTGACCTGAGTTGATCTAGTTGGCGACCCGTGTGGTGACCTGAGTTGATCTCGCTAGCGACTTGAGTTGACCAAGTGACTCATCCCGATTTAGAGGCCTAAGTCGATCCGGCAACCCAAGTCAACCCGGTGACTTGAGTCAACCGCGTCGACCGAGTCAACCTAGTGACCCGAGTCGATCGAGTCGACTCGATGACCTGAGTCAACTGAGTTGACCCGATGACCTGAGTCAATTGAGTCGACCTGGTGACCCAAGTCAACCGAGTCGACCTAAGTCGACCCGGTGACTTGAGTCAACCGAGTCAACCCGGTGACCTGAGTCAACTGAGTCGACCGAGTTGACCTAGTGACCTAAGTCAACCAAGTCGACCCAGTGACCCGACTCGACCGAGTCGACCCAGCGACCCGAGTCGCTGTGGTGACCCAATTTATTATGGCAGTCAAAGTTATTGGCTAGCGACCAGAGTTGATCTAGCGACCTGAATTGATCTAGTTGGCAACCTAAGCTGATCTGGTTGTCGACCTAATTTTGTGAGGTGATCTAGTGACCAGAGCTAATTTGGCTGTCGACCTAATTTTGTGAGGTGATCTAGCAACCAGAGCTGATCTGGCTGGTGACCCAATCTGATCTGGCGACTCGAGTTGATCTAGTTGGCGACCTGTGTGGTGACCTGAGTTGATCTCGCTAGCGACTTGTGTTGATCTAGTGACCCATCCTGATCTAGAGGCTTGAGTTGATCCAACAACCCAAGTCGATCCGAGTCGACCGAGTCGACTCGATCATCCGAGTCAACCGAGTTGACCCGGTGACCCGAGTCGACCCGGTGACCTGAGTCAATCGAGTCGACCCGGTGACCTGAGTCAACTGAGTCAACCCAGTGACCTGAGTCAACCGAGTCGACCCGAGTCAACTGAGTTGACGCGGTGACCCGAGTCAACCAAGTCGATCGATTCAACCCGGTGATCCGAGTCGACCTGAGTCGACCGAGTCGGTTAGGTGACTGAGTCGACCCGATGACCTAAGTTGACCGAGTCGACCCAGTGACCTGACTCAATTGAGTCGACCCAGTGACCCGAGTCAACTGAGTCGACCCAATGACTCGAGTCAACCGAGTCGACCTGGTGACCCAAGTCAACTGAGTCGACCGAGTTGACCCGATGACCCGAGTCAACTGAGTCGACCCAGTGACCCAAGTCGCTGTGGTGACCTAATTTATTATGGCAGTTAAAGTTACTAGCTGGCGACCAGAGCTGAGCTGGCAACCTGAATTGATCTAGTGGGTGACCTAAGCTGATCTGGCTAGTGACCTAATTTTGTCAGGTCATCTGGAGACCAGAGCTGATCTGGCTGGTGACCCAAGTTGATCTGGTGACTCAAGTTGATCTAGTTGGCGACCCGTGTGGTGACCTGAGTTGATCTTGCTAGCGATTTGAGTTGATCCAGTGACCCGTCCTGATCCAGAGGCCTGAGTCAATCCGGCAACCCAAGTCGACTCGGTGACCCGAGTCTATCGAGTTGACCGAGTGACCTGAGTCAACCGAGTCGACTCGATGACCCGAGTCAACCGAGTCGACTCGATGACCCGAGTCAACCGAGTCGACTGAGTCGACGTGGTGTCCCGAGTCGGTCAGGTGACCGAGTCGACCCGAGTAAACCAGAGTCGACTGAGTTGACCTAGTGACCTGAATCAATTGAGTCAACCTAGTGACCTGAGTCGACTAGGTCGACCCGTGTCAACCCAAGTCGACTCGAGGCCTAAGTTGATTCGGCAACCCAAGTCGACTCGGTGACCCACGTCGACCGAGTCGACCCAGTGACCCGAGTTGACCCGATGACCCGAGTTGACCCGGTGACCCGAGTTGATCAAGTTGACTGAGTTGACTGAGTCGACCCAGCGACCAGGGTTTTTGTGGTGACCCAATTTATTATGGCAGTCGGAGTTACTCACTGGCGACCAGAGCTAATCTAGCGACCTGAGTTGATCTAATTGGTGACCTAACCTGATCTGGTTGGTGAACTAATTTTGTCAGGTGATCTGGTGACAAGAGCTGATCTGGTTGGTGACCCAAGCTGATATGGCGACCTGAGTAAATCTAGTTGGTGATCCGTGTGGTGACCTGAGTTGATCTCGCTAGCGACTTGAGTTGATCCAGTGACCCATCCCGATCCAGAGGCCCGAGTCGAGCCGGCAACCCAACTCGACCTGAGTCAATCGAGTCGACTCGAGTCCACCGAGTCGACCCAGTGACCCGAGTCAACCTGGTCAACTCGATGACCCGAGCCAACCGAGTCGACCCAGTGACCCGGTGACTCGAATCAACTGAGTCGACCCGGTGACCAGAGTTGACTAAGTCGACCCAGCTGACTTGGTGACCTGAGTCGACAGAGTTGACCTAGTGACCTGAGTCAACCGTGTTGACCTGATGACCTAAGTTGACCTGGTGACCCAAGTCAACCAAGTCTACCTAAGTTAGTAAGGTGACTGAGTTGACCCGAGTCGACCTAGTGACCTGAGTCAACCGAGTCGACCTGGTGACTCGAGTCGACCCAGTGACATGAGTCAACTGAGTCGACCCAATGACCTGAGTCAACTGAGTCAACCGAGTCGACCCTATGACCTGAGTCAACCAAGTTGACCTAGCGACCCGAGTCACTATGGTGACCCAATTTATTATGGCAGTCAAAGTTATTGGCTGGCGACCTGAGTTGATCTAGTTGGTGACATAAGCTGATATGGCGACCAGAGCTGATCTAGCTGGTGACCCAAGCTAATCTGGTGACCCAAGTTGATCTAGTTGGCGACCCATGTGGTGACCTGAGTTGATCTCGCTAGTAACTTGAGTTGACCCGATGATCCATCTTGATCTAGAGGCCCGAGTCGATCCGGCAACCCAAGTCGACCTGGTGACCTGAGTCAACCGCGTCGACCGACTCGACCCAGTGACCTGAGTCAACTAAGTTGACCTGATGACTTGAGTCAACTGAGTTGACCCAATGACCGGAGTCAACTGAGTTGACCCGATGACCTGAGTCAACTGAGTTAACACGATGACTCGAGGCAACCAAGTCGACCCAAGTCGACCGAGTCAGTCAGGTGACTGAGTCGACCTAAGTCGACCTAGTGACCTGAGTCGACCGAGTCAACCCGGTGACTCGAGTCAACAGAGTCGACCGAGTCGACCCAGTGACCCGTGTCAACCGAGTTGACCTGGTGACCCGAGTCGATCGAGTCGACCCAGCGACCTGAGTCACTATGGTGACCTAATTTATTATGGCAGTCAGAGTTACTGGCTGGTGACTAGAGCTGATCTGGTGACCTGAATTGATCTAGTTGGCAACCTAAGCTGATTTGGCTGTCGACCTAATTTTGTGAGGTGATCTGGCGACCAGAGCTGATCTGGCTAGTGACCCAATCTGATTTGGTGACCTGAGTTGATCTAGTTGGTGACCCGTGTGGTGACCTGAGTTGATCTCACTAGCGACTTGTGTTGATCTAGTGACCCATCCCAATCTAGAGGCCTGAGTCGATCCGGCAACCCAAGTCGATTCGAGTTGACTCGGTGACCCGAGTCAACCGAGTCGACCCAGTGACCTGAGTCAATTGAGTCAACCCAGTGACCTGAGTCAACCGAGTCGACCCGATGACCCGAGTCAACCGAGTCAACCCGATGACCCGAGTCAACCGAGTCGACGCAGTGACCTGAGTCAACCAAGTCGATGCGGTGACCCAAGTCAACCGAGTCGACCCGGTGACCTGAGTCAACCGAGTTGACCTGAGTCAACCCGACGACCTGAGTCGACCCGATGACCCGACTCGATCGAGTCGACCTGGTGACCTGACTCGACCGAGTCGACCCAATGACCCGAGTCAACCGAGTCGACCCGGTGACCCGAGTCAACTGAGTCGACCGAGTTCACCCGGTGACCTGAGTCAATTGAGTCGACCCAGTGACCCAAGTTGCTAGTGACCTAATTTTGTTAGGTGATCTGGAGACCAGAGTTGATCTGGTTGGTGACCCAAGCTAATCTGGCGACCAGAGTTGATCTAGTTGGTGACCCGTGTGGTGACCTAAGTTGATCTTGCTAGCAACTTGAGTTGATCCAGTAACCCATCCTGATCCAGAGGCCTGAGTCGATCTGGTAACCCAAGTCGACCTGAGTCGACCTGGTGACCCGACTCAACCGAGTCGACCCGATGACCCGAATCAACCAAGTCGACCTGATGACCCGAGTCAACCAAGTCGACCTTGTGACCCGAGTCAACCAAGTCGACCCGAGTCAGTCAGGTGACTGAGTCAACCCGGTGACCTGAGTCGATTAAGTCAACGGAGTCCACCCAATGACCTGAGTCAACTGAGTCGATCGTGTCAACCCAGTAACCTAAGTCAACCCGGTGAATCGAGTCAACTGAGTCGATCGAGTCGACCCGGTGACCTGAGTCAACTGAGTCGACCTGAGTCGACTGAGTCAACCCAGTTACCTGAGTCACTGTGGTGACCTAATTTATTATGGTAGTCAGAGTTACTGGCTGGTGACCTAAGCTAATCTGGCTGGTGACTTAAGTTTGTCAGGTGATCTAGCGACCAGAGTTGATCTGGTTGGTGACCCAAGCTGATCTGGCGATGTGAGTTGATCTAGTTGGCGACCCGTGTGGTGACCTGAGTTGATCTCGCTAGCGACTTGAGTTGATCCAGTGACCCGTACTGATCCAGAGGCCCGAGTCGATCTGACAACCCAAGTCGACCCGGTGACCCGAGTCAACTTGGTGACTCGAGTCGATCCGATGACCTGAGTCAACTGAGTCATCCCGAGTCGACCGAGTCAGTCAGGTGACTGAGTCGACCCGGTGACCTGAGTCAACCAAGTCGACCTGGTGACCCAAGTCCATCGAGTCGACCGAGTCGACCCAGTGACCTGATTCAACCAAGTCGACCTGGTGACCCGAGTCAACCGAGTCGACCTGGTGACCCGAGTCGCTGTGGTGACCCAATTTATTATGGCAGTCAAAGTTTTTGGCTGGCAACCAGAGCTGATCTGGCGACCTGAGTTGATCTAGTTAGCGACCTAAGCTGATCTAGTTGGCGACCTAAGATGAAATGGTTGGTGACCCAGGCTGATCTAGTTAGTGACCTGATTTTGTCAGGTGATCTAGCGACTAGAGCTGATCTAGCTGGTGACCCAAGCTGATCTAGTGACCCGAGTTGATCTAGTTGGTTACCTGTGTGGTGACCTGAGCTGATCTCGCTAGCAACTTGAGTTGATCTAGTGACCCGTGCAATCTAGAGGCCCGAGTAGATCCGACAACCCAAGTCGACTTGAGTCGACCTGAGTCAACCGAGTCAGCTGAGTCGACCTAAGTCACCCTAGTCGACCCGGTGATCCAAGTCAACTGAGTTGACTCAAGTTGACTGCGTCGACCCGAGTCGACCGGGTCGGTCAGGTGACTGACTCGACCTGAGTCGATTTGGCTACCTGAGTCAACTCGGTGACCCGAGTCGATCGAGTCGACCGAGTCGACCAAGTCCACCCAGTGACCTGAGTCACCTTAGTCGACCGAGCGACCAGAGTCGTTGTAGTGACCTAATTTATTATGGCAGTATGAGTTACCGACTAGCGAGCAGAGTTGATCTAGCCACCCGAGATGATCTAGTTTGCGACCTGAGTTGATCTAGTTGGTGACCCGAGTTGATCTGCCTGTTGACCTAATTTTGTCAAGTGATCTAGCGACCAGAGCTGATCAAGCCGAGCGGAACCGAACCGGTCGAGCTCTCC
Source organism: Chamaecyparis obtusa (assembly GCA_027943335.1). Taxonomy (NCBI): domain Eukaryota; kingdom Viridiplantae; phylum Streptophyta; class Pinopsida; order Cupressales; family Cupressaceae; genus Chamaecyparis; species Chamaecyparis obtusa. The sequence continues at coordinate 30,392 of BSBK01006678.1, read as the reverse complement.
GGGGAGCGGCGGGGCGGGATCGGCGCCGAGCTCGCTCCCGGGCGGGGTCGAAACTCGCGGAAAAAAAATGAACAAAGGAGGCCCCGTACGAGGATAAGAACGAAAAAACCAGAGTTAAATTAAAAAAAAAAAAAAAAAAAAAAAAAAAAATTACTTTCGGGTCATACGTGTAGCCACGCCCAGCTCGCCCGCGGACGGGATCCCCATCGAGCTCGTCGAGCCGAGCGGCGCTCGCGGGCGGGGTCCGATCCGAGCGGAACCGAACCGGTCGAGCTCTCCGGGGAGCGGCGGGGCGGGATCGGCGCCGAGCTCGCTCCGGGGCGGGGTCGAAACTCGCGGAAAAAAAATGAACAAAGGAGGCTCCGTACGAGGATAAGAACGAAAAAACCAGAGTTAAAAAAAAAAAAAAAAAAAAAAAAAATACATTCGCGTCATACGTGTAGCCACGCCCAGCTCGCCCGCGGACGGGATCCCCATCGAGCTCGTCGAGCCGAGCGGCGCTCGCGGGCGGGGTCCGATCCGAGCGGAACCGAACCGGTCGAGCTCTCCGGGGAGCGGCGGGGCGGGATCGGCGCCGAGCTCGCTCCCGGGCGGGGTCGAAACTCGCGGAAAAAAAATGAACAAAGGAGGCTCCGTACGAGGATAAGAACGAAAAAACCAGAGTTTAAAAAAAAATTAAAAAAAAAAAATTACATTCGGGTCATACGTGTAGCCACGCCCAGCTCGCCCGCGGACGGGATCCCCATCGAGCTCGTCGAGCCGAGCGGCGCTCGCGGGCGGGGTCCGATCCGAGCGGAACCGAACCGGTCGAGCTCTCCGGGGAGCGGCGAGGCGGGATCGGCGCCGAGCTCGCTCCCGGGCGGGGTCGAAACTCGCGGAAAAAAAATGAACAAAGGAGGCTCCGTACGAGGATAAGAACGAAAAAACCAGAGTTAAAAAAAAAAAAAAAAAAAAAAAAAATTACATTCGGGTCATACGTGTAGCCACGCCCAGCTCGCCCGCGGACGGGATCCCATTCGAGCTCGTCGAGCCGAGCGGCGCTCGCGGGCGGGGTCCGATCCGAGCGGAACCGAACCGGTCGAGCTCTCCGGGGAGCGGCGGGGCAGGATCGGCGCCGAGCTCGCTCCCGGGCGGGGTCGAAACTCGCGGAAAAAAAATGAACAAAGGAGGCTCCGTACGAGGATAAGAACGAAAAAACCAGAGTTAAAAAAAAAAAAAAAAAAAAAATTACATTCGGGTCATACGTGTAGCCACGCCCAGCTCGCCCGCGGACGGGATCCCCATCGAGCTCGTCGAGCCGAGCGGCGCTCGCGGGCGGGGTCCGATCCGAGCGGAACCGAACCGGTCGAGCTCTCCGGGGAGCGGCGGGGCGGGATCGGCGCCGAGCTCGCTCCCGGGCGGGGTCGAAACTCGCGGAAAAAAAATGAACAAAGGAGGCTCCGTACGAGGATAAGAACGAAAAAACCAGAGTTAAAAAAAAAAAAAAAAAAAAAAAAAATACATTCGCGTCATACGTGTAGCCACGCCCAGCTCGCCCGCGGACGGGATCCCCATCGAGCTCGTCGAGCCGAGCGGCGCTCGCGGGCGGGGTCCGATCCGAGCGGAACCGAACCGGTCGAGCTCTCCGGGGAGCGGCGGGGCGGGATCGGCGCCGAGCTCGCTCCCGGGCGGGGTCGAAACTCGCGGAAAAAAAATGAACAAAGGAGGCTCCGTACGAGGATAAGAACGAAAAAACCAGAGTTAAAAAAAAAAAAAAAAAAAAAAAAAAATTACATTCGGGTCATACGTGTAGCCACGCCCAGCTCGCCCGCGGACGGGATCCCCATCGAGCTCGTCGAGCCGAGCGGCGCTCGCGGGCGGGGTCCGATCCGAGCGGAACCGAACCGGTCGAGCTCTCCGGGGAGCGGCGGGGCGGGATCGGCGCCGAGCTCGCTCCCGGGCGGGGTCGAAACTCGCGGAAAAAAAATGAACAAAGGAGGCCCCGTACGAGGATAAGAACGAAAAAACCAGAGTTACAAAAAAAAAAAAAAAAAAAAAAAAATTACTTTCGGGTCATACGTGTAGCCACGCCCAGCTCGCCCGCGGACGGGATCCCCATCGAGCTCGTCGAGCCGAGCGGCGCTCGCGGGCGGGGTCCGATCCGAGCGGAACCGAACCGGTCGAGCTCTCCGGGGAGCGGCGGGGCGGGATCGGCGCCGAGCTCGCTCCGGGGCGGGGTCGAAACTCGCGGAAAAAAAATGAACAAAGGAGGCTCCGTACGAGGATAAGAACGAAAAAACCAGAGTTAAAAAAAAAAAAAAAAAAAAAAAAAAATACATTCGCGTCATACGTGTAGCCACGCCCAGCTCGCCCGCGGACGGGATCCCCATCGAGCTCGTCGAGCCGAGCGGCGCTCGCGGGCGGGGTCCGATCCGAGCGGAACCGAACCGGTCGAGCTCTCCGGGGAGCGGCGGGGCGGGATCGGCGCCGAGCTCGCTCCCGGGCGGGGTCGAAACTCGCGGAAAAAAAATGAACAAAGGAGGCTCCGTACGAGGATAAGAACGAAAAAACCAGAGTTAAAAAAAAAATTAAAAAAAAAAAATTACATTCGGGTCATACGTGTAGCCACGCCCAGCTCGCCCGCGGACGGGATCCCCATCGAGCTCGTCGAGCCGAGCGGCGCTCGCGGGCGGGGTCCGATCCGAGCGGAACCGAACTGGTCGAGCTCTCCGGGGAGCGGCGAGGCGGGATCGGCGCCGAGCTCGCTCCCGGGCGGGGTCGAAACTCGCGGAAAAAAAATGAACAAAGGAGGCTCCGTACGAGGATAAGAACGAAAAAACCAGAGTTAAAAAAAAAAAAAAAAAAAAAAAAAAATTACATTCGGGTCATACGTGTAGCCACGCCCAGCTCGCCCGCGGACGGGATCCCCATCGAGCTCGTCGAGCCGAGCGGCGCTCGCGGGCGGGGTCCGATCCGAGCGGAACCGAACCGGTCGAGCTCTCCGGGGAGCGGCGGGGCGGGATCGGCGCCGAGCTCGCTCCCGGGCGGGGTCGAAACTCGCGGAAAAAAAATGAACAAAGGAGGCTCCGTACGAGGATAAGAACGAAAAAACCAGAGTTTTAAAAAAAAAAAAAAAAAAAAATTACATTCGGGTCATACGTGTAGCCACGCCCAGCTCGCCCGCGGACGGGATCCCCATCGAGCTCGTCGAGCCGAGCGGCGCTCGCGGGCGGGGTCCGATCCGAGCGGAACCGAACCGGTCGAGCTCTCCGGGGAGCGGCGGGGCGGGATCGGCGCCGAGCTCGCTCCCGGGCGGGGTCGAAACTCGCGGGAAAAAAATGAACAAAGGAGGCTCCGTACGAGGATAAGAACGAAAAAACCAGAGTTAAAAAAAAAAAAAAAAAAAAAAAATTACATTCGGGTCATACGTGTAGCCACGCCCAGCTCGCCCGCGGACGGGATCCCCATCGAGCTCGTCGAGCCGAGCGGCGCTCGCGGGCGGGGTCCGATCGGAGCGGAACCGAACCGGTCGAGCTCTCCGGGGAGCGGCGGGGCGGGATCGGCGCCGAGCTCGCTCCCGGGCGGGGTCGAAACTCGCGGAAAAAAAATGAACAAAGGAGGCTCCGTACGAGGATAAGAACGAAAAAACCAGAGTTAAAAAAAAAAAAAAAAAAAAAAATTACATTCGGGTCATACGTGTAGCCACGCCCAGCTCGCCCGCGGACGGGATCCCCATCGAGCTCGTCGAGCCGAGCGGCGCTCGCGGGCGGGGTCCGATCCGAGCGGAACCGAACCGGTCGAGCTCTCCGGGGAGCGGCGGGGCGGGATCGGCGCCGAGCTCGCTCCCGGGCGGGGTCGAAACTCGCGGAAAAAAAATGAACAAAGGAGGCCCCGTACGAGGATAAGAACGAAAAAACCAGAGTTAAAAAAAAAAAAAAAAAAAAAAAAAAAAAAAAAAAAAAACTTTCGGGTCATACGTGTAGCCACGCCCAGCTCGCCCGCGGACGGGATCCCCATCGAGCTCGTCGAGCCGAGCGGCGCTCGCGGGCGGGGTCCGATCCGAGCGGAACCGAACCGGTCGAGCTCTCCGGGGAGCGGCGGGGCGGGATCGGCGCCGAGCTCGCTCCGGGGCGGGGTCGAAACTCGCGGAAAAAAAATGAACAAAGGAGGCTCCGTACGAGGATAAGAACGAAAAAACCAGAGTTTTAAAAAAAAAAAAAAAAAAAATTACATTCGGGTCATACGTGTAGCCACGCCCAGCTCGCCCGCGGACGGGATCCCCATCGAGCTCGTCGAGCCGAGCGGCGCTCGCGGGCGGGGTCCGATCCGAGCGGAACCGAACCGGTCGAGCTCTCCGGGGAGCGGCGGGGCGGGATCGGCGCCGAGCTCGCTCCCGGGCGGGGTCGAAACTCGCGGAAAAAAAATGAACAAAGGAGGCTCCGTACGAGGATAAGAACGAAAAAACCAGAGTTAAAAAAAAAAAAAAAAAAAAAATTACATTCGGGTCATACGTGTAGCCACGCCCAGCTCGCCCGCGGACGGGATCCCCATCGAGCTCGTCGAGCCGAGCGGCGCTCGCGGGCGGGGTCCGATCCGAGCGGAACCGAACCGGTCGAGCTCTCCGGGGAGCGGCGGGGCGGGATCGGCGCCGAGCTCGCTCCGGGGCGGGGTCGAAACTCGCGGAAAAAAAATGAACAAAGGAGGCTCCGTACGAGGATAAGAACGAAAAAACCAGAGTTAAAAAAAAAAAAAAAAAAAAAAAAAATACATTCGCGTCATACGTGTAGCCACGCCCAGCTCGCCCGCGGACGGGATCCCCATCGAGCTCGTCGAGCCGAGCGGCGCTCGCGGGCGGGGTCCGATCCGAGCGGAACCGAACCGGTCGAGCTCTCCGGGGAGCGGCGGGGCGGGATCGGCGCCGAGCTCGCTCCCGGGCGGGGTCGAAACTCGCGGAAAAAAAATGAACAAAGGAGGCTCCGTACGAGGATAAGAACGAAAATACCAGAGTTAAAAAAAAAAAAAAAAAAAAAAAAAAAAATTACATTCGGGTCATACGTGTAGCCACGCCCAGCTCGCCCGCGGACGGGATCCCCATCGAGCTCGTCGAGCCGAGCGGCGCTCGCGGGCGGGGTCCGATCCGAGCGGAACCGAACCGGTCGAGCTCTCCGGGGAGCGGCGGGGCGGGATCGGCGCCGAGCTCGCTCCCTGGCGGGGTCGAAACTCGCGGAAAAAAAATGAACAAAGGAGGCTCCGTACGAGGATAAGAACGAAAAAACCAGAGTTTTAAAAAAAAAAAAAAAAAAAAATTACATTCGGGTCATACGTGTAGCCACGCCCAGCTCGCCCGCGGACGGGATCCCCATCGAGCTCGTCGAGCCGAGCGGCGCTCGCGGGCGGGGTCCGATCCGAGCGGAACCGAACCGGTCGAGCTCTCCGGGGAGCGGCGGGGCGGGATCGGCGCCGAGCTCGCTCCCGGGCGGGGTCGAAACTCGCGGGAAAAAAATGAACAAAGGAGGCTCCGTACGAGGATAAGAACGAAAAAACCAGAGTTAAAAAAAAAAAAAAAAAAAAAAAAAAAAATTACATTCGGGTCATACGTGTAGCCACGCCCAGCTCGCCCGCGGACGGGATCCCCATCGAGCTCGTCGAGCCGAGCGGCGCTCGCGGGCGGGGTCCGATCTGAGCGGAACCGAACCGGTCGAGCTCTCCGGGGAGCGGCGGGGCGGGATCGGCGCCGAGCTCGCTCCCGGGCGGGGTCGAAACTCGCGGAAAAAAAATGAACAAAGGAGGCTCCGTACGAGGATAAGAACGAAAAAACCAGAGTTAAAAAAAAAAAAAAAAAAAAAAATTACATTCGGGTCATACGTGTAGCCACGCCCAGCTCGCCCGCGGACGGGATCCCCATCGAGCTCGTCGAGCCGAGCGGCGCTCGCGGGCGGGGTCCGATCCGAGCGGAACCGAACCGGTCGAGCTCTCCGGGGAGCGGCGGGGCGGGATCGGCGCCGAGCTCGCTCCCGGGCGGGGTCGAAACTCGCGGAAAAAAAATGAACAAAGGAGGCTCCGTACGAGGATAAGAACGAAAAAACCAGAGTTTTAAAAAAAAAAAAAAAAAAAAATTACATTCGGGTCATACGTGTAGCCACGCCCAGCTCGCCCGCGGACGGGATCCCCATCGAGCTCGTCGAGCCGAGCGGCGCTCGCGGGCGGGGTCCGATCCGAGCGGAACCGAACCGGTCGAGCTCTCCGGGGAGCGGCGGGGCGGGATCGGCGCCGAGCTCGCTCCCGGGCGGGGTCGAAACTCGCGGGAAAAAAATGAACAAAGGAGGCTCCGTACGAGGATAAGAACGAAAAAACCAGAGTTAAAAAAAAAAAAAAAAAAAAAAAAAAAAAATTACATTCGGGTCATACGTGTAGCCACGCCCAGCTCGCCCGCGGACGGGATCCCCATCGAGCTCGTCGAGCCGAGCGGCGCTCGCGGGCGGGGTCCGATCGGAGCGGAACCGAACCGGTCGAGCTCTCCGGGGAGCGGCGGGGCGGGATCGGCGCCGAGCTCGCTCCCGGGCGGGGTCGAAACTCGCGGAAAAAAAATGAACAAAGGAGGCTCCGTACGAGGATAAGAACGAAAAAACCAGAGTTAAAAAAAAAAAAAAAAAAAAAAATTACATTCGGGTCATACGTGTAGCCACGCCCAGCTCGCCCGCGGACGGGATCCCCATCGAGCTCGTCGAGCCGAGCGGCGCTCGCGGGCGGGGTCCGATCCGAGCGGAACCGAACCGGTCGAGCTCTCCGGGGAGCGGCGGGGCGGGATCGGCGCCGAGCTCGCTCCCGGGCGGGGTCGAAACTCGCGGAAAAAAAATGAACAAAGGAGGCCCCGTACGAGGATAAGAACGAAAAAACCAGAGTTAAAAAAAAAAAAAAAAAAAAAAAAAAAAAAAAAAAAACTTTCGGGTCATAAGTGTAGCCACGCCCAGCTCGCCCGCGGACGGGATCCCCATCGAGCTCGTCGAGCCGAGCGGCGCTCGCGGGCGGGGTCCGATCCGAGCGGAACCGAACCGGTCGAGCTCTCCGGGGAGCGGCGGGGCGGGATCGGCGCCGAGCTCGCTCCGGGGCGGGGTCGAAACTCGCGGAAAAAAAATGAACAAAGGAGGCTCCGTACGAGGATAAGAACGAAAAAACCAGAGTTTTAAAAAAAAAAAAAAAAAAAATTACATTCGGGTCATACGTGTAGCCACGCCCAGCTCGCCCGCGGACGGGATCCCCATCGAGCTCGTCGAGCCGAGCGGCGCTCGCGGGCGGGGTCCGATCCGAGCGGAACCGAACCGGTCGAGCTCTCCGGGGAGCGGCGGGGCGGGATCGGCGCCGAGCTCGCTCCCGGGCGGGGTCGAAACTCGCGGAAAAAAAATGAACAAAGGAGGCTCCGTACGAGGATAAGAACGAAAAAACCAGAGTTAAAAAAAAAAAAAAAAAAAAAATTACATTCGGGTCATACGTGTAGCCACGCCCAGCTCGCCCGCGGACGGGATCCCCATCGAGCTCGTCGAGCCGAGCGGCGCTCGCGGGCGGGGTCCGATCCGAGCGGAACCGAACCGGTCGAGCTCTCCGGGGAGCGGCGGGGCGGGATCGGCGCCGAGCTCGCTCCGGGGCGGGGTCGAAACTCGCGGAAAAAAAATGAACAAAGGAGGCTCCGTACGAGGATAAGAACGAAAAAACCAGAGTTAAAAAAAAAAAAAAAAAAAAAAAAAATACATTCGCGTCATACGTGTAGCCACGCCCAGCTCGCCCGCGGACGGGATCCCCATCGAGCTCGTCGAGCCGAGCGGCGCTCGCGGGCGGGGTCCGATCCGAGCGGAACCGAACCGGTCGAGCTCTCCGGGGAGCGGCGGGGCGGGATCGGCGCCGAGCTCGCTCCCGGG
>BSBK01006678.1:0-12500 GCA_027943335.1 Chamaecyparis obtusa | reverse complement strand
AATGACATCCATTTCCCAGGCATATGCCACCTACGCGCTTGTTTGGTGCACCCCGCACGACAACTCCCGTCTCGACCGACATAGAAAATTCCACAGTGAGAGATCATCCACAAGTGATGTTGGACGGTAAAGAAAACGCCTCGGCACAGCATGAAAACAATTTCCGCGTCTCGACAGATTGAAAATGTCTACGCCTGTCGGATCATTGCAAAACGGATCCTCGGTTCACAGGAGCCTGGGAAGAATATCCCGTACGAAACCCTTTACCCGAAGACATCCGAATCGCAAGTGCTCGCAACAGTCACTGCCCCGAGAGTATGCACCGCGCACGCGACCGAGTAAGGCCACTCAATGACATCCATTTCCCAGGCATATGCCACCTACGCGCTTTTTTGGTGCACCCCGCACGACAACTTCCGTCTCGACAAACATTAACGCTTTCCGCATCCAGAAAGACATGAAATGGCCACGCATGTCGGGTCATTGCAAAACGGATGCTCGGTTCACAGGAGCCTGGGAAGAACATCCCGTACGGAACCCTTTACCCGAAGACACCCGAATCGCACATGCTCGCAACAGTCACTGCCCCGAGAGTATGCACCGTGCACGCGACCGAGTAAGGCCACTCAGAGACATCCATTTCCCAGGCATATGCCACCTACGCACTTCTTTGGTGCACCCCGCACGACAACTCCCGTCTCGACAGCCTTAACGGTTTCCGCATCCAACCAAAAGCCTTGGCCATACTCGTCTGCAAGTTTAACTCCACAGACAGAGAGGACTTTGCCCTGCAAACCAGAGCAAGACGATAGTGCCTCGTAGAAAATGAAGACGAGATGGCCAAGACCGCACTTGTGTACAAGGCAACCAACCTTTCATCGCACTCCGGGCCACGCTAAAAACACTAGGAAAGGCTTAAAGGGTGGAGAGTGGGACAACGATGAAATATGAAAGCAGGACACTCACCTTACGTGCAACGATTCCCAACACTTGTTACTGTCGGAGCTCATGTATCGCAAAGATGGAACGTGCCAAGTGCCAAGGCCCATGGCAAATGCAACTGTCGTAAACTTCGGAACAAGCGCATCTTTCAGTCAAACAAATGACATACACACTGTCGCAATTCTCTACGACACTCGTGCGTGGCAAAATTCAACTAAATATGAAGATGAGAACTTCCAACTGCACAAGGGCTGGGCAGAACTACAAGAAATGCTCACTCCGCAATTTATTATCGCGCCTACCATCTCGGAAAGGGGTACAAGTGCACACGTTCATCCAAGCAAAGAGGATGAAATGGAGTGAAGGGGCAAGATCCAAAAGTTCCGGAGGTACAACTCCGAGAACAATCGAGAGCAATGCCGAATTACATGTCAACTCTGTTACTAGGCAAACAAGTGTTGTACCTGAAGAAATCGACAGTCCTCACAATGGCCCGAGGCCAATGCTCCGACTTAATCAATTTTCTCCAACAAACGCCATGCCACCTTTCACAAAGGGATTTTATCCATCCAAAACCGAATTAATCACTTGCAGCAAAGTGACCCAAGAGCTAGACGGGGGCTGACCCAGTAATTGTCTTCCATGTCACTACAACGAAACATTTGAACGACAACCGCTGTCGAACCCTTTCCAACTTGCACCGTCGAGTGACACAAAAGACACTACCATGGGCATGGGCAGCCCCCGCATAGCAAACGGGTGCCCTAATGCGCCCCTCCAATAGAATCAGTGCTAGTGCTCAAATTTTATATCTGAGCTACCAATCCGTCCAAGCACCAGCACTGATTCTCTTGGAGGGCCGCACCTACCCAAACGACTCAGAAGCTATACGCCGGTCCATTCACAAGAACGGAACTATCTCCGGCCAACTCCCTGTGAAGGCCGCATCTCTCCGTTCCACGCATGCAAGAACCAACGCATAGCTAACGAGTACCCGGATAGGATTCGCGGAAAGTACATAGCAAATCGCTTGTACCAAAGCGAACCGAAAGCTAGACGGGGGCTGACCCGAAGATTGCCTTCCATGTCACTGCGACGACACATTCGAACGACAACCGCTGCCGAACACTTTCCGACTTGCACCGTTGAGTGACCCGAAAGACAGGACTTTGGGCAGCCCCCGCATAGCAATCAGGTGGCTTCATGCCCCTCTAATAGAATCAGTGCTAGTGATCCGATTTTAAATCCGACTTACTCATCCGTCCGCGCACAAGCTCTGATTCTATTAGAGGGGCATGGGGGAGCTTCCGCGAACTACTACTCCCCTATATAAGTTATTAGTCCGGGTCTTTCTCTTCCGTAGAAATTTGAGACGTTGAGAATGGCTCCCAAACAATTCAAATCTTCCAAAAATTCAAGTGAAACGATGAGGAAAAAGCTCACAAAAAAATCAAATCTTCAAAAAATTCAAGTGAAACGAACAGAATAGCTCACAAAAAATTCAGGTCTTCCGAAAAAATCGAAGGGAAACGAAAAGAACAACTAGCAAAACATTCAAATTTTCCAAAACTTCAAGTAAAAGAAAGAACATAGCTCACCAAAAAAATCCATTTCTTCCAAAAACTCAAGTGAATCGAAGAGAGTAGGCTCACAAAAAATTAAAATCTTCCAAAAAAAAATCAAAGGAAACAAAAGAGGAGATCGCAAAAAATTCGAATCTTCCAATGAAACAAAAATGAGAATAGCAAACAAAAAATTCAAATCTTAATGCAGCATGCGACAGAGCAAATCGCTTGTGCCAAGCGACCCGGGAGCTAGACGGGGGCTGACCCAAAAATTGCGTTTCTTGTCAATGCGACGATGCGTTGGAACGACAACCGCTGTCGAACCCTTTCCTACTTGCAACGTCGACTGACACAAAAGACACGATCCTGGACAGGCCCCGCATAGAAAGCGGGTGGCCTAATGCGCCCCTCCAATAGAATCAGCGCTAGTGCTCAGATTTTAAATCCGAGATACCCAGCACTGATTCTCTTGGAGGGGGGCACCTACCCAAACGACTCAAAAGCTATACGCGGCTCCATTCACAAAAACAGAACTATCTCCGGCCAACTCCCTGTGAAGGCCGCATCTCTCCGTTCCGCTCGTGTAAGAGCCAACGCGTAGCTAACGAGTACGTGGATAGGGTTCGCGGAAAGTACATAGCAAATCACTTGTACCAAAGTGACCCGAAAGCTAGACAGGGGCTGACCCGTAGATTGCCTTCCATATCACTGCGACGACGCATTGGAACGACAACCGCTGCCGAACCCTTTCCGACTTGCACCGTCGAGCGACCCGAAAGACAGGACTTTGGGCAGCCCCCGCATAGCAATCAAGTGGCTTCATGCCCCTCTAATAGAATCAGTGCTGGTGATCCCATTTTGAAATCCGACCTACACATCCGTCCGATCACCGGCAATGATTCTATAAGAGGGGTATGGGGGAGCTTCCGCGAACAACACACAACTCCTCCCCTATATAAGTTATTAGTCCGAGTCTTGCTCTTGAGTGGAAATTTAAGCCGAAGAAACTGGCTCCCAAAAAATTCAAATCTTCCAAAAATTCAAGTGAAACGATGACAAAAAGCTCACAAAAAATCAAATCTTCCAAAAATTCAAGTGAAACGAACAGAATAGATCACAAAAAATTCAAGTCTTTCGAAAAAATCTAGGAAAACGAAAAGAATAGCTAGAAAACAAAATTCAAATCTTCCAGAAATTCAAGTAAAACAAAGAACATGGCTCACCAAAATAATTCATCTTCCAAAAATTCGTCATTCTTACCGCAATCCATCATCTTATCCGTCATAACGCGTATCCAACATATCCACGAGGAGGTAACCCAACTCGCTCGCATAGTTCCTCAAGTCAGATAACAATGCATCTAGATGAATCCAAATCGTTTTCGATCGAGACTTAGCAACTAATGTCGCACCCGCCTAGATTGACTTGAGATCCAATCCGCCGACACATATGATAACTAACTGATTCCAATGCAAAGCATCTTGAGCCATTGCGCACTCAAGTATCGGAAGTCGAAGCGACATAGCAAGTAGCTTGTACCAAGTGACCCGGGAGCTAGACGGGGGCTGACCCGAAGATCGCCTTTCTTGTCAATGCGACGATGTGTTGGAACGACAACCGCTGTCGAACCCTTTCCGAAGTGCACCGTCGACTGACCCAAAAGTTACGACCCTGGACAGCCCCCGCATAGCAAGCGGGTGGCCTAATGCGCCCCTCCAATAGAATCAGTGCTAGTGTTCATATTTTAAATCCGAGCTACCAATCCGTCCGAGCACCAGCACTGATTCTCTTGGAGGGGCGCACCTACCCAAACGACTCAAAAGCTATATACGCGGCTCCATTCACAAGAGCAGAACTATTTCCGGCCAACTCCCTGTGAAGGCCGCATCTCTTCGTTCCACGCATGCAAGAGCCAACGCATAGCTAACGAGTACCCGGATAGGGGTTCGCGGAAAGTACATAGCAGATCGCTTGTACCAAAGCAACCCAAAAGCTAGACGGGGGCTGACCCGAAGATCGCCTTCCATGTCACTGCGACGACGCATTGGAACGACAACCGCTGCCGAACCCTTTCCGACTTGCACCGTCGAGCGACCTTCGAAAGACGGGACTTTGAGCAGCCCCCGCATAGCAATCAGGTGGCTTCATGCCCCTCTAATGGAATCAGTGCTGCTGATCGCGTTTTGAAATCTGACCTAATCATCCGTCCGTCTGTCGGATTTCAAAACGGGATCACCAGCACTGATTCTATTAGAGGGGCATGGGGGAGATTCCGCGGACAACACCTCCCCTATATAAGTTATTAGTCCAAGTCTTGCACTTCCGTAGAAATTTGAGCCGACGAGAATATCTCACAAAAATTTCAAATCTTTCAAAAATACGAGTGAAACAAAAAGAATAGATCACAAAAAATTCAGAAATTCCAAAAATTCAATTGAAACGAAGAGAATAGCTCACAAAAAAATCAAGGGAAAAAAAGAGAATAGCTCACAAATAAAATCAAATCTCCCAAAAATGCAAGTGAAACGAAGAGACTACAATCACAAAAAATGCACAACTTCCAAATATTCAATTGAAACGAAGAGAATAGCTCACAAAAAATGCAAGTCTTACAAAAAAATCAAGGGAAACAAAACAGAATAGCTCACAAAAAATTCAAATCTTCCAAAAAAACCAAGTGAAACAAACAGAATAGCTCACAAAAAATTCAAATCTTGCAAACATTCAAGTGAAAACGAAGAGAATAGCTCACAAAAACATTCAAAACTTCCAAAAATTCAAGTGAAAAGAATAAAATAATAGCCCACAAAAAATTCAAGTCTTCCAAAACAAAAACCAAGGAAAAACGAAGAGAATAGCTCACAAAAAATCCAAAACTTCAAGTCAAAACGAAGAGAATTTTACTACCTCGCAACAAACAAAATTCAAATCTCGCAAAAATTCAAGTGAAACGAAGAGACTTAACTCAAAAAATTCAAATCTTCTTGCGACATGCAGACCCAAGAGCTAGACGGGGGCTCGCCCACAGATCGACTTCAGTATCACTATGACGACGCGCTGGAACGACTACCGCTGTCGAACCCTTCTCTGACTTCCGCCATCGAGTGACCCAAAAGACACGACCCAAGGGAGCCCACGCATAAAAATTGGGTGGCTTCATGCCCCTCCAATAGAATCTGTGCTGCTGCTCACATTTTTAAATCCGAGCGGCAAATCCGTCCGAGCACCAACACTCATTCACTTGGAGGGGCACCTATCCAAACGACCGAAAAGCTATACGCGGCTCCATTCGCAAGGCACGGAACTGTTTCAGGCCAACTCCCTGTGAAGGCCGCATCTCTGCGTTCCATGCGTGCTAGAGCCAACACATAGCTAACGAGTACCGGGATAGGTGTTCGCGGAAAGTACATAGCAGATCGCTTGTACCAAAGCAACCCAAGAGCTAGACAGGGGCTGACCCGAAGATCGCCTTCCATGTCGCTGCGACGACGCATTGGAACGACAACCGCTGCCGAACCATTTCCGACTTGCGCCGTCGAGCGACCTGAAAGATGAGACTTTGAGCAGCCCACGCATAGCAATCAGGTGGCTTCATGCCCCTATAATGGAATCAGTGCTGCTGATCCCGTTTTGAAATCCGACCTAATCATCCATCCGTCTGTCGGATTTCAAAACGGGATCACCAGCACTGATTCCATTAGAGGGGCATGGGGGAGCTTCCGCGAACAACACCTCCCCTATATAAGTTATTAGTCCAAGTATTGCACTTCCGTAGAAATTTGAGCCGAAGAGAATATCTCACAAAAATTTCAAATCTCTCAAAAATATAAGTGAAACAAAGAAGAATAGATCACAAAAAATTCAAAACTTCCAAAAATTCAATTGAAACGAAGAGAATAGCTCACAAAAAATGCAAGTCTTGCAAAAAAAATTCAAAGGAAAAGAAGAGAATAGCTCACAAAAAAAATCAAATCTCCCAAAAAATGCATCATGCATAACTTCCAAAAATTCAATTGAAACGAAGAGAATAGCTCACAAAAAATGCAAGTCTTCCAAAAAAATCAAAGGGAAATAAAGAGAATAGCTCACAAAAAATTCAAATCTTCCAAAAAACCAAGTGAAACGAAGAGACTACATCACAAAAAATGCATAACTTCCAAAAATTCAATTGAAACGAAGAGAATAGCTCACAAAAAACGCAAGTCTTCCCAAAAAAAAACAAAAAAAAAAAAAACAAAGGGAAACAAAGAGAATAGCTCACAAAAATTCAAATCTTCCAAAAAAAACCAAGTGAAACAAAGAGAATAGCTCACAAAAATTTCAAATCTTGCAAAAATTCAAGTGAAACGAAAGATAATAGCTCACAAAAAAATTCAGAACTTCCAAAAATTCAAGTCTTCCAAAAAAAAATCAAGGAAAAACGAAGACTTAAACTCACGAAAAATTCAAATCTCCTTGCGGCATGCAGACCCAAGAGCTAGACGGGGGCTCGCCCACAAATCGACTTCAGTATCACTATGATGACGCGCTGGAACGACTACCGTTGTCGAACCCTTCTCCGACTTGCGCCATCGAGTGACCCAAAAGAGGCGACCCAGGGGAGCCCCCGCATAGCAATCGGGTGGCTTCATGCCCCTCCAATAAAATCAGGCATGCTACTCACATTTTAAATCCGAGCCGCAAATCCGTCCGAGCACCAGCACTGATTCACTTGGAGGGGCACCCTATCCAAACGACCCAAAAGCTATACGCGGCTCCTTTCGCACGCACAGAACTGTTTCAAGCCGACTCCCTGTGAAGGCCGCATCTCTCCGTTCCACCCATGCAAGAAACAACGCATAGCTAACGAATACCCGGATAGGGTTTCGCGGAAAGTACAAGCAGATCGCTTGTACCAAAGCAACCCAAAAGCTAGACGGGGGCTGACCCGAAGATCGCCTTCCATGTCACAGCGACGACGCATTGGAACGACAACCGCTGTCGAACCCTTCCCGACTTTGCGTCATCGAGCGACCCGAAAGACGGGACTTTGAGCAGCCCCCGCATAGCAATCAGGTGGCTTCATGCCCCTCTAATGGAATCAGTGCTGCTGATCCCGTTTTGAAATCCGACCTAATCATCCGTCCGTCTGTCGGATTTCAAAACGGGATCACCAGCACTGATTCTATTAGAGGGGCATGGGGGAGCTTCCGCGGACAACACCTCCCCTATATAAGTTATTAGTCCAAGTATTGCACTTCCGTAGAAATTTGAGCCGAAGAGAATATCTCACAAAAATTTCAAATCTCTCAAAAATACAAGTGAAACAAAGAACAATAGATCACAAAAAATTCAAAACTTCCAAAAATTCAATTGAAATGAAGAGAATAGCTCACAAAAAATCCAAGTCTTGCAAAAAAAATCAAGGAAAAAGAAGAGAATAGCTCACAAAAAAATCAAATTTCCCAAAAATGCAAGTGAAACGAAGAGACTACATCACCAAAAAATGCATAACTTCCAAAAATTCAATTGAAACGAAGAGAATAGCTCACAAAAAATGCAAGTCTTCCAAAAAAAAATCAAGGGAAACAAAGAGAATAGCTCACAAAAAATTCAAATCTTCGAAAAAACCAAGTGAAACAAAGAAGAATAGCTCACAAAAAATTCAAATCCTGCAAAAATTCAAGTGAAAGGAAGAGAATAGCTCACAAAAAATTCAAAACTTCAAAAAATTCAAGTGAAACGAAGAGAATAGCTCACAAAAAATTCAAAACTTCCAAAAATTCAAGTGAAACGAAGAGAATAGCTCACAAAAAACTTCAAATCTCGCAAAAACTCCAGTGAAACGAAAAAGACTTAACTCACAAAAAATTCAAATCTTCTTGCCGCATGCAGACCCAAATGCTAGACCGGGGCTCGCCCACAGATCGACTTCAGTATCACTAATGACGACGCGCTGGAACAACTACCGTTGTTGAACCCTTCTCCGACTTGCGCCATCGAGTGACCCAGAAGAGACGACCCAGGGGAGCCCCCGCATAGCAATCAGGTGGCTTCATGCCCCTCCAATAAAATCAGGCATGCTACTCACATTTTAAATCCGAGCCGCAAATCCATCCGAGCACCAGCACTGATTCACTTGGAGGGGCACCCTATCCAAACGACCCAAAAGCTATACGCGGCTCCATTCGCACGCACAGAACTGTTTCAGGCCGACTCCCTGTGAAGGCCGCATCTCTTCGTTGCACACATGCAAGAGACAACGCATAGCTAACGAGTACCCGGATAGGGTTTCGCGGAAAGTACATAGCAGATCGCTTGTACCAAAGCAACCCAAAAGCTAGACGGGGGCTGACCCTAAGATCGCCTTACATGTCACAACGACGACGCATTGGAACGACAACCGCTGTCGAACCCTTTCCGACTTGCGCAATCGAGCGACCCGAAAGACGGGACTTTGAGCAGCCCACGCATAGCAATCAGGTGGCTTCATGCCCCTGTAATGGAATCAGTGCTGCTGATCCCATTTTGAAATCTGACCTAATCATCCGTCCGTCTGTCGGATTTCAAAACGGGATCACCAGCACTGATTCTATTAGAGGGGCATGGGGGAGCTTCCGCGGACAACACCTCCCCTATATAAGTTATTAGTCCAAGTATTGCACTTTCGTAGAAATTTGAGCCGAAGAGAATATCTCACAAAAATTTCAAATCTCTCAAAAATACAAGTGAAACAAAGAGAATAGATCACAAAAAATTCAAAACTTCCAAAAATTCAATTGAAATGAAGAGAATAGCTCACAAAAAATCCAAGTCTTGCAAAAAAAAAATCAAGGGAAAAGAAGAGAATAGCTCACAAAAAATGCAAGTCTTCCAAAAAAAAACAAGGGAAACAAAGAAAATAGCTCACAAAAAATTCAAATCTTCCAAAAAACCAAGTGAAACAAAGAAGAATAGCTCACAAAAAATTCAAATCCTGCAAAAATTCAAGTGAAACGAAGAGGATAGCTCACAAAAAACTCAAAACTTCCAAAAATTCAAGTGAAACGAAGAGAATAGCTCACAAAAAATTTAAGTGAAACGAAGAGAATAGCTCACAAAAACTTCAAATCTCGCAAAAACTCCAGTGAAACGAAAAAAAGAAAAAGACTTTAACTCACAAAAAATTCAAATCTTCTTGCGGCATGCAGACCCAAGTGCTAGACGGGGGCTGCACACAGATCGACTTCAGTATCACTAATGACGACGCGCTGGAACGACTACCGTTGTCGAACCCTTCTCCGACTTGCGCCATCGAGTGACCCAAAAGAGACGACCCAGGGGAGCCCCCGCATAGCAATCAGGTGGCTTCATGCCCCTCAAATAAAATCAGGCATGCTCCTCACATTTTAAATCTGAGCCGCAAATCCGTCCGAGCACCAGCACTGATTCGCTTGGAGGGGCACCCTATCCAAACGACCCAAAAGCTATACGCGGCTCCATTCGCACGCACAGAACTATTTCAGGCCGACTCCCTGTGAAGGCCGCATCTCTCCGTTCCACACATGCAAGAGCCAATGCATAGCTAACGAGTACCCGGATAGGGGTTCGCGGAAAGTACATAGCAGATCGCTTGTACCAAGCGACCCAAAAGCTAGACAAGGGCTAACCCGAAGATCGCCTTCCATGTCACTGCGACGACGCATTGGAACGACAACCGCTGTCGAACCCTTTCCGACTTGCGCCGTCGAGCGACTCGAAAGACGGGACTTTGAGCAGCCCCCGCATAGCAATCAGGTGGCTTCATGCCCCTCTAATGGAATCAGTGCTGCTGATCCCGTTTTGAAATCCGACCTGCTCATCCATCCGTCCGTCGGATTTCAAAACGGGATCACTAGCACTGATTCTATTAGAGGGGCATGGGGGAGCTTCCGCGGACAACACCTCCCCTATATAAGTTATTAGTCCAAGTATTGCACTTCCGTAGAAATTTGAGCCGAAGAGAATATCTCACAAAAATTTCAAATCTCTCAAAAATACAAGTGAAACAAAGAAGAATAGATCACAAAAAATTCAAAACTTCTAAAAATTCAATTGAAACGAAGAGAATAGCTCACAAAAAATGCAAGTCTTGCAAAAAAAAATTCAAGGGAAAAGAAGAGAATAGCTCACAAAAAAAATCAAATCTCCCAAAAATGCAAGTGAAACGAAGAGACTACATCACAAAAAATGCATAACTTCCAAAAATTCAATTGAAACGAAGAGAATAGCTCACAAAAAATGCAAGTCTTCCAAAAAAATCAAAGGAAACAAAGAGAATAGCTCACAAAAAATAGCTAGCTTGTGGCCCGGACGATCCGATCTCATGAAAACTGACTACATACCCGTGGCTCGGATCGACAAGCTAGCTCGGATCGGCGATCTGAGCTCATTCCATCATGCATTCCCGTCTTCTACTCCATAAATGACTCACCTCTTTGTATTCACTTGAGAACTAAACATCCTTTAGTTCAGCTCGAATCACAACGTGCACTAGAATCCGTTCCAGCTCGGGTCTCATCTCAAAGATCCTTGCATTCACCAACAACACCTCCCCTATATAAGTTATTAGTCCAAGTCTTGCTCTTCCGTAGAAATTTGAGGCGAAGAGAACAACTCGCAACAAATCCAAATCTTCCAAAAAATCAAGGGAAATGGGGAGAATAGCTCACAAATAATTCAAATCTTCAAAAAAATCAAGTGAAACGAGGAGAATAGCTCACAAAAAATTCAAATCTTCCAAATATCAAACCCAAAAGCTTCGCACACATTACAAATCAAACAGCTTGTACCGAGCGACCCAAACGCTAGACAAGGGCTCACCCTTAATAAGAGAATCAGTGTTTGACTTGTGGGCCGGGCGAGCCGATCTCATGAAAACTGCCTACATACCCGTGGCTCAGATCAGCGAGCTGACTCGGATCGTCGATCTGAGCTCATTCCATCATGCATTCCCGTGTTCTACTCCATAAAACGACTCACCTCTTTGTATTCACTTGAGAACTGAACATCCTTTAGCTCAGCTTGAATCACAACGCGCACTAGAATCCGTTCCAGCTCGGGTCTCATCTCAAAGATCCTTTCATTCACCAACAACACCTCCCCTATATAAGTTATTAGTCCAAGTCTTGCTCTTCCGTAGAAATTTGAGGCGAAGAGAACAACTCTCAAAAATTCCAATTCTTCCAAAAAAATCAAGGGAAACGGGGAGAATAGCTCACAAATAATTCAAATCTTCAAAAATATCAAGTGAAACGAGGAGAATAGCTCACAAAAAATTTAAATCTTCCAAATATCAACCCAAAAGCTTTGCACACATTACAAATCGAACAGCTTGTACCGAGCGACCCAAACGCTAGACAAGGGCTCACCCTTAATAAGAGAATCGATGTTTGACTTGTGGGCCGGGCGAGCCGATCTCATGAAAACTACCTACATACCCATGGCTCGGATCAGCGAGCTGGCTCGGATCGACGAGATAGCTCGGATCGACGATCTGAGATCATTCCATCATGCATTCCCATGTTCTACTCCATAGAATGACTCACCTCTTTGTATTCACTTGAGAACTGAACATCCTTTAGCTCAGCTCGAATCACAACGCGTACTAGAATCCGTTCCAGCTCGGATCTCATCTCAATGATTCTTACATTCACCAACAACACCTCCCCTATATAAGTTATTAGTCCGAGTCTTGCTCCCCCGTAGAAATGCTCGCCAACGCCGAAAGGTCACAAAAAATTTAAATCTCATAAATGACTCAGCTCGACGGGCTGGCTCGGATCGTACATACCCGTGGCTCGGATCGACGAGCTAGCTCGGATCGGCGATCTGAGCTCATTCCATCATGCATTCCCATGTTCTACTCCATAGAATGAGTCACCTCTTTGTATTCACTTGAGAACTGAACATCCTTTAGCTCAGCTCGAATCATAACGCGCACTAGAATCCGTTCCAGCTCGGGTCTCATCTCAGTGATCCTTACATTCACCAACA